>JACEGR010010418.1:0-19228 GCA_014170235.1 Listronotus bonariensis
GGGCCCTATTCCACTGTTCATAAGCGCCTTTTTGTTTGCGTTTTATTAGTTTTTTCTTTATTTCCTCTAGGCTCTTATGAAAACAAAAAGGTCTTCGTTGGTGCATAGCCACCTTTACAAATTGGCGGACAACACCGCATTAAAATATGACAGATTTGTCAAAGTCAAGCATACTTTTTATCTTATTCAAACACATAAAAATTAAAACTTTCTACACAATTTAGATTTTAAGTCTAAAGGTAAAATTAAAATAAAC
This sequence comes from Listronotus bonariensis, assembly GCA_014170235.1. Classification (NCBI taxonomy): domain Eukaryota; kingdom Metazoa; phylum Arthropoda; class Insecta; order Coleoptera; family Curculionidae; genus Listronotus; species Listronotus bonariensis. The sequence goes on from JACEGR010010418.1 coordinate 257, forward strand.
TGATCCACTAATGGTGTAAACCTAGAACCTAACTGATCTTCGCGGTAGAAACTAGGCAAGTTTGCAAAAGAGACAACCCACAATACACCAAAGAATTGCCAAAGAGAACCAGCGAGTCGACTTAACCTTACTTTACAGTTTGAAAAAGTATATTATATTATTTCTATTTTATTATCAATATTAAAAGGATATTTTCCTCTGTAAACAACATGTTGAACATGATGTGAATTATTACCTAGTAACTGTGTTCTTTATCAAGAAGTAAGGTACCAAAAAAGGTATGTTCAAATAACCGTATAGATATTTATATTGTTTTGGTTTCAAATTTTTGTTATTTTTAGCTTTTATCAGAGACTGGTAGAAAAATCCAGCCATATAAACAACATAATTTGTTACTACAACTAAGTAACTACAAATGACACGACAGGTAACCCTAGAAAGACATGAAATTATTGATCAAACCTCAAGACCATGTTCAGATAACAGACAAAGTAAGTCCTATAAAAATACCTTATAACATTTGGGTAAAACAATAAATTTTGTTGCTACGCTAATTAATAACTTGCTATTTTAGTTAATTTTATCATGAGTGCACTTTTTAAATGGGAGAATAAAAGCAACCGTGAATAAAATTTGCATTAAAAGTATACTAATATTTTCCTTAAATTATTACAATTATACATAAGATACTGTCCAAGTTTCTTTAAAGAGGCTTTTACCTTTACTTGTGTATTCATGTCTTTTCTTGCTTTTACTAGTTCATTGTTCGAAAACCTTACGTAACCTAACCAATGATCTTTACACAGGAGTAATATTCTCTTTTACTTAATGGATTTCACTCTTTCTTTTATAATTTATATACTCTACAATGTCCTAAATTACCCTAATAAGTTGAAAAAATGCAAACTGTATTTTATAGAAAAACCTACATTTGCTTATTAAAACCTGAAATTTGTATTTTTTTATTTTTAGGTGACTGCCAGATTATAAAATTATTTGTACTATACGGAAAATACTAGAAAGTGTCTGGATTTAATTGGTTTTTCAAGCTGGTGTATTATTTAGGAAATATATTTTATATAAACTGGGAGTATTTTCAAGAGCTTATCTGCAAAAATATGCCAGGACAAAACTTAGTGTTCATAAAAACAATGTTTATTTACTCTAATGTACTTTTTTATTGTAAACCTAAGAATTAAAATAAAGACAAGAAAATATTATTGATTGTTTTTATTATTTTTTACAAATTACAGAAGCTTGGTAATATGTGTTAGTCATGTTGGGCATTATTATTTTGATTATCGATCATTTGATATGATTCTTGAACTATTATGCAATTTTGTCTTCTGGCATGGTCCTAAGGGATATTCGTAGTCTTCTAGAGTCCTACAAATAAAATTATTATTATTAAATGAAAAAGAAAACAACTAGCAATAACAGGTTTTGATAATTTACTCTTTGTTTGAAATCATATAAGTAACAAATGTGTTTTGCTATCTTTGGGTACCTATTTATTTCAACTAATAATAATTACCGATATGTACTGACAATTTATAGTAATTCTCTTGAAAGGGAGCAACTATGATTTTGCCCAATATCAAAAACATTCCTATTCTCACTATATTCCCCCGTCTTTTTGCACAAAATTCTTAATATAACAGTAAATTAGAACATACTATTTAATTAAGCAGCAAAAAGAAAATAACCAGCCCCTTTTTTATTAGTTCTGTGCCCCTGTATATCAAATTTGGTCAAAATGGGGGTTGCTCCAACTTTCGAAACAATTACCCAATTTGCATAAATAAGACAAATATTTTTTAAAATATTACCTTTTTAAACTAAAAGAAATTTACCATAAATGTTTTTTCTAAATATGAGTTTACTTTAGTTTACTTACCTTAAAGTGATATTTTAATGTAGTTTGCTAATCTCCATTTCCAGTCTTTGTCCTAATCTAACATTCGGTACAAGTACCTAACACTCAATAAAGGCCTTCTTTTAGAAAGTATAAATGGAAGATGGTATAAAAGTTATATGCAATAACTTGTTAGTTACTTTTCCAAAGCAATAAGTAATTTTCATAGTTTTTCTTTTCAATCTATATTTTGACAACTGACATATTCATTTTACTCCAAATGAGCTTCAGGCTAACGCTTTCACGCACTTTTGCGCTTTTGCGCCGACGGAGCTGCAGGAGATCGCTTCACGAACCTTTTTGGTTATAGGTTATGTGATTTAGGAACTATTTTGCTTACGAATGATTATTCTGGCTGCGGAGGACCATGTTAATTATTTATTTGCTTCTTGTATTTCAATTAAAGTGTATACTTTGTTTTTAATAGCTTAGTTAACTGATTTTTTCAACTTTAATTTCACATTAAAGGAATTTTAGGTTATGTTATGACTTTGAATTTTGTCAGATGTCAGATGGTAATACAGATTTCTGTTTTATGACCGCCTGTTTTAAAAAACAAGTGAAGGTTATTCGTTCGTTAAAAAAAAACAGATGAAGGTTATACGCTCCCGGAACGAATACGTTCAGCGAACACCAATTAAGGTAAAATTTTGTATTTATTAGTTTTGGACCGTAAAACCAGCTTTTCCAAAATTTCGTTTTAAAATTCAAATATTGTTTGTCCATTGGTCCTCTTGTAACACCTATCCTGGGACAGATTGTATATATTTTTAAGTTAAACGGTTTTATTACAATAAAAATGATGTAGGTTATGTACTTAAAGCTAAAAAATAATTCGGTAAGTCCTAAAGCTTCCATATAGCAGTAATCTTCTTATCAATTTGGGGTATTTGATTAGCCATGGATATGCTACGCCCAACGATCTTATATTTGTCTGATCAATATCCCAGATTGATGAGAAGATTGAGTGCGATCTGGTAGCTGGGATTTACTAAATTATTTTTTGGCTTTCATTATAACCAACATAATTTTTATTGTAATAAAGCCGTTTAACTTAAAAGTTTGTTATATTTAATTTATTTATTATGTAGTATTGTGCAGCTATGCCATATTCAATTTAAACCTTTCCTTTATAGTTAAAAACCTTTCTTTATTCACCTAAAATGAAATAATAGTTGCAGGCTTTCAAAATATCGCGGGCGACACGACACCATGCCAAAGTGAGCGTGTTATTGTTTTGGAGAGGTAAGTCGTCGGTAAACGCTTTTTCTCTCGCTTACTGTATAGTCAGCCAACTTGCTGGAGTCATTTTTACTTAGGCTTTTGGTGTGTTAAGTAAAAGGTATCTTTAAATAATGTATACTCGTGAACAAAATATTAGTACTATTAAATGATACTGCCTTGCCGAAAGTGCCGAAGAGAGTCATTGGGCGTTTTATTTTTAATTATGCAGATCAAACCGTGCCGACTTCTGTCAACTTTGTGTCAACAAACTCCCTTCTACCTCGCTTAAGACACTCACGGTACGTTAGTGTTTAGGCTTTAAGCCTTCGTGAATTGTCCATTAAAAAACAACCCATGTCAAAAAAAAAAATGTCATAACTCCCGATTTAAATTTTGTTTTTTTTTTAATCTAAGCCAACATTAGGTTTTTATTATTTAGATTTCAATTATTTTTATTTAAACAATGGAAAAACTTCTGTTTAAATCATAGGTTAAGCAAAAGCCTTAAGAGTAAAGCTATAATTTCACAAGATAGTTTTATACCATAACATTCATGACTTTGCTCCGATAAAAAATTTCCAAATAATCAATGTAAAATCTTATCTATACGGTTTGTTTTACAACCTACACTGCGTGCTGTAGACTGCAAAATGTAGGAATTCTGTGAAAAAAAAAAGGAAAAATAAAATGTTATGGCTTCTGATTTAAATTTTCTTTTTTTTACTGTAACCGCTAGCATTGGGTTTGTTGTGACGATATTAAAAGGACTCTATTTTACAAAATTTTCTAGTTACTAAGACATGTATTATTTTATTTCATTTTTTTCAAATTTTTAATAGTATAAAATGGATAATATCAATTATAAAAAAGAATTAATAAGAGATCATGATTTGATATTTAACATGCCTTAATTAAAAAGACATAACTAGAGCATTTTAGATATTTATAAAAATATTTTATAATAAGTTTTTAAAACTACTTCTAAAATCTAAATACCTAAAAATGTGAAAGCTGTTCTATTAAAAAAGTTTACCTTCTTATGCACCATAGATATTACCAAAATATATAAAATGACTTTACATAATGTAACTATATTTTAAAAGCTAACTTTATCTTAAAAGCATAGACAAACTTTATTAAATCGTTTACTTGCACTTTGTTACTTAACTCTTAACCAATACAAACGTTATTATCATTCAACACTCTGTAAACCATTAAAGGAAATTTTGTAAATATTTAATTCAGCCTTTTCCATATGTGACCGTTTTCGTCAGTTCTGCAACAAAAAAAACTTTATTACAACAAATTTATACATTCCCTAAATCATAAAACTTTCTTTTTCTTGTATGTTAAAGTCAACTCCTTGCAAATCGTAGCAGCGACTCGATGGATTCCTATAAAACGCATTTAATTCCACACGTTGAAAGTTAACCCTGTCATTTTAAATAACCTTATACCAGTCTGTTATATCTAAGCAGAACTAACAAAACATCATTTTGTACAAATTAACAATAAATTATAATTATTGTTGTAATACTTACCCAAAATGCTGTTATTACTTGTTCGAAGCAATTTCATTTACGTAACAGGTCTTCCATAATTACAGATGCACATACATACACTGTCCAAATGGAAATGACCAAATATGCAGAAATAATGCGTATTTGCTGATCAGGTGATAGATCAGACTGATATTAGCTTTGTTCGCGGCCCTAGTAATGAACTGATTCTGAACCAGAACCGAACTGGTTTAGAATTGTTTTAAAGCGCATGTCTAGTTATTTATTAGTTTTGAATTTTTATTTACCGCGAACGATTTTCTATACAACTGAGGATGTATTCTAACCTAGCCTTTGGTTGGGATTTTTATGGTTAAATTGGATACTACACAAAACAAATTTAAATTCAAACAAAAAAGGTAAATTGTTATATTGTCGAAAGCCACTCGAGGTCTTTCGGCGGAAGACGACGGATTCCCTGCCTCCTCTCGTTTTTAACATAAGTATGTGTATTTAACTAAAGATAAAATTTAAACAACAAGAAATGGTAAAATCTTTGTAATATTGTCTATATTTTTAATTAAATCTTTATTTATTTTATTGCATACATACATTCATACGGAATACAATTAAAAATCCTTTGTTTATATACGCTCAGAATCATAAAAATATAAAAAAACATATTCACCAGGTATATTACCCGCATAAAAAGTGGCAGAAACAACTAAACTGTAATACAACGGTTTATTTCTGTACCACAAACACAGAAAACAGCTGACCATGTCGACAATACTCATGAAATTCCGAACTGAACTTTCAGTTCCGACAAAAATTCCTGGACTGCTAATCAGGTTATGAACCGGTAACGAACTGATTCCATTGTAACTCGCGAACACAGAACTGTTGCTAAAAATTCAGGATTTTACTAACCGCGAACGCTGCTTTTCACTGCGCATGCGAAAAGTCCCAGAACCGGTTCAGAATCGAACCCGCGAACAAAGTTAATAGTTTTTTTTTTATATTTAGCTTAAAGAAAAAGCTGTTTGTATTTTTTAAATAAGAATTGTCGATTCAAAATAAAATTATTTTAATAATACAAAATTAGATATTAGGCATACCTACGATAAGACTAAAAGTATTTAAAATATTGACTTATTAGATATTATTTTAGCAAAATTACCAATTGATTTATTTATATTTTTCCAAAAAGTGGATAGTTTTAACATTAATCTAAGTTAGTCTAAGAGAAAGTATATATTTTAACCTAATATTAAATTTGTGACAATAAAGTTTGTATAGATTAAACACATATTTTTCTTTGTATTTAGAGTACGAATATTTAATTTCAAGTCAAATTTCTTTGTGATCAATTAACAGTGAGATCTTCGGCATCAGTTATGACCTAAGAGCAATAAAATGAATATTTCTTATATTTTTTCAAGAGCACATTTATAGATAATTTAAAAATATATTTTTCTGTCGTACTTTCATAATAATTCTTAGTAAGTGAAAAGGTGATATTTAATAACTTCAACTCGACGTTAATTTTTTAATAATAAAATTTTGTTTTCTTTGATAATAGACCTTTTATGTGTATCATGCCTTTATTTCTTGGTAAACAGTTACAGTAGTATTAAATAAAAATGTGTTATTCTCGTTTGTATTTATAGTGCTTAAAAATGGAATTGGACATTTTATTTTTTGCACACCATGATGAGCCAGTTTCTACTGTAAAAAGTATTTATTGCATTAGGTACAAGTTAAGGTGGTCCGAATGTCGTAATTATTATGCTAAATGTTGTAGTGTTTATCAGGAACCTAGTCTTTTCTGATTCAAGAAATGGACACGAGGTTAATGTGTGTGCCTTTGCGGAAATAGGTGACCCCTGTTTTTGCTCTCAAACTTCCAAGGAACTTAACTACGCCAAGTGTTTTTATAGTTTATTTAATTTCTGGGAATCCCAATGTAATGAGTTTTCTCCAGAATAAAAAATTAGTAAATATTTTAAGAAAATTAAATTTTTATATATTATGAAGAGCTATTCTGCCCTGCAATAATATTATATTATTGCAGGTGCCAGAGCAGCTGATCATATTCTTATTTATTTATGCTTTATATCTTTTTACCTAATTTTTATATTTTTGAATTTAAATATATTTAAAAAAATTGACATTTAATAACTCGTCGATTAAAGTAAATCATGTAAACGAATTAAAAGAATAATATAATCTCAAAAACAAAAATATTTATTTTATGTGAGTTTTCAAAAATGGGATCCCTATTAAATTCTAAAAATCTTTTTATTTGACATTTTGCTGCATTATTAAAAATAAAGGCAGTTTTTTTGGTCCATTTTCACATTCTTTTATTTTCCAACAGACGTCTTGTATTTTTTTAAGCAAAAGCCATACACCCAGCATAAAATACAAGTCCCAACACTGATTTATTAACCGGTTTTGTTTCAAAAATTAATAACAGAAATGATACTAATTATTGTAGAATGAGACAGATTAATCATAACAAGAAATGGTAAGTATTTATTTACGCAGAAACCTTACATGAAATTAAAAAAGCCAGAAGATAAAATCTGTTACAAATTTAACAAAAATTCATAAAAACGTTTTTTTTTTGTTCTAAAAAAGTGGTAGCGTACTATTTTGTTCTTAAAACATGTTTACCCTTAACCCCTTATGAATGACACTAAAAATATTTTAACTTGTTACTCAAAAATGTCCTTTGATGCATGGCAAATAATTTTTGTTTATTTTAATTTTAATTGGTTTAAAACTTATTATAAGAAACAATTTTTTTATATCCTGAAGTTTAAAAACTTATAGGATATATCATGTACATTTTTTTTTTTTAAGTTTTGGATAGAGTTACACGAGACACCCTGCATAAAATGACGCACAACTAATACCTCGGTCATTGTTAAAAAAATATTTTTTTACAGGGAAATGTGTGATTTACATAAAACTTATTTTTTTTAAATGGAATACCCTGTATATTCAATTATTTTGTGTACGGCCGGGCGTAAGATACAATTTTACAGTCCCATTTGAGGGCGTAAAGTTGCACGTATACGGCGTAGGGCATAAAAGTATCAAAAACGCCCGCATTTATAAATTTATAAAACAATAAGAAAATTTAATAATGCCCATTTTTTTTTGGTAAAACAACAATTTATTTAATTAAACATATGTTAAAAGTATACTGATTACAATTTGAAACATTAAAAAGCTGGCAAATTTTCTCCTACCGGTTCCCCTTGGTGTGTAACTATTAATCCCGGTTAAGCTAAATAACATACACACATCATCAATGTGAGGGAAAAGAAAGAGTCTAACTAAATACCACCATGTAAACATAGGTGACTAATACTGCTTGTTTGTTTATTACATTGCTCGCCGAATGAACCAAAACTGGCTCGCTCATATAGTATGCAACAAGAAATAAGAGAAATACCTAACTACGAAGAATAACTTGGCAGGCGTAATTTTAGTCGTACAAAAAATATTGCTTGCACCACTGGCGGGAAAGCACTTTTACGCCAATAGCTGATTGTAGCCCCCGCGGGCTCGCGGATTGCCAGTGATATTACCTGCGTAAAAACCAAATTTACACATTCATGGGCGAAAAATCGGTTTGTGCAGGAAGCAAGAGAGGGTAAGCTTGCACCTGGCACCAAACAGACTATCGCGTATTATCCGGAAAGAATTTGTCGACGGCGACCTGGTTTTCTGTTCAAAGTACGGTAGCTAATGAGGCGTCACGTGTTTGTATTTTTGCAACGGCTTTTAAGTGCGCATATTCGCCCGCCCATCCATTTTGTTTTACTGCGCGAGGTCACTGAAAATCCGAAAAATCCAGCTTCTTCCCACTGCGGATCTAAATGTGGGTTATCTATGGGCAACACAACTTTTAGCCGCGGGCGAAAATGTGCTATTTTCGCGCTTGGTCTGCCAAAATAACTATTTTGAATTGTGAAAAGAAATATAAGGCAAGTTTTCTACCTCGAATCCTTCACTAAAAATGTAAGTTGTTAAAGATATTTAAGATTTTTAATAGGTTTATGACAAAACTTTAATTCTTAGGGAGTCTTGCGCCGTGGTGCTAAAGATACTTTGCCGCCCCTAGAACAAAATGCAAAATACAGGTACATACAAATTTTTAAAAATAAAAAAAAGGTTTCTTTATTCAAGATTTTCAGATTGCTGTTTTTCTCTTTCATCCTAATATTTTTTGAAGGAGGCAAAAAAGAGGTCCCCACTTTTAATCTCTCTTTATTCCTACATTACCGCCCTGCCATTTCGGACCCTTGACGTCCTTTATTCCCACAATTTTACGCCTTTGGAACAGTTGCGCCCCTGGTGCCTTGCACACTTGCACCACGCCGCTAGTCACGGCACTGACTTTGTATATTATGTTACATTGTTAAATATAATACAATGTCTTCTAAAAATTATAAAGCGTGTTTGGAAAATAGAAATTATTAAAGCTAAAATTTAGTGCAAAAAATTAAAGCCTATTAAATAAAATTTTTAAATGAAACACTCTTTATATTAATTGTGTTCTGGATAACAGCAACAAGTGTAATTAAAAATTATAAAATTTGGTAATAGGTATATAATTTATGTATTAGAAGCTTTCAAATGCTTTTGACCTAAGTTAGGCCATCTTTAGTACGACATTCTCAAAGTTACAAAGTAACCCTTAGGCATAAGTTTAAAAGAATAAAGACTACAATTTACATTTTACGACATCCGACAATGCACACATGTACGTAAAACAAATTTATGTTCATTAATTAATCTGGAGCAAAATTTTGGTGATTCTTAAGCTTAATTCTTTATCCTTAAAAAATATATAGAAACGGCCACTTTGTCCTCTTTCAGTATATAATTATTTCCTCTATTAACATTATTTATTAAATTGATGGACGTGTATGTGTTTATTGTTGGATGTTTGTAAAGTATGTATTAAATTTTATCTTTACACTTCTTTAGTTACTTATGACTAACGTTTACTTTGTAATTTTTACAATGCCGTCCTGAAGATGGCCTTGCTTAGGTTAAAGCGCTCGACAGCTTTTAATAAATACATTTTATGCCTATCTCCAAGTTTTATAATTTTTATTCTATAGTAAAACTATACTAGCCAGTTAACGTTAGATTAAAAACCAAGTAAGTTTATTTAGCAATGTCAATAATAAAAATGTAAGATTTTACTACAGTGTGTCCCAGGATAGGTGTTACAAGAGGACAAAACGACCAAAAATTTTGGAATTTTTAAACGTCCAGTTTTTGGGAAAACTGATCGCATGATCAAAAACTTATAAATACAAAATTTTACTCCGATTGATATTATACACGGCAAGTAATAACTAAAAATATTAAAAAAGACAAAATTGCATAAATAAATGTTGTAGGAAATTAAATTTTATGTCAAAATTTAAAGTTAAAAAATAAAAGTCAAAAAAATATTTTTGTCAATCTTTTACATTATGCATTAACAATTTTTTAAATACTTGGCTTAAGGCAACAAATTTTTAAAAATTGTTATATTTTATTTTTAAATTTTGCTCCTTCTTGCCCATTATTTACGTTGTAAGACGCAATGTAAAAAAATAATTACAATTCAAATTTTAACAAGAAATTTAGTTCCCTACAACATTTATTTACACAATTTTGTAAAGTAGTGAAGTCCTGGACATTTTTCATATAATTAGTTATAACTTGCCCTGTATAATAGCAATTTAAGTAAAATTTTGTATTTATTAGTTTTATACTATGCGACCACTTTTCATAAAAATTCGTTTTAATATTCATAAATTCTTGATCCATTTTGTCCTCTTGTAACAGCTTTCTACAAACACACTGTATATAAGTTTTTTAAAAAATTCTTAAAAAAAAATATTTACAGTCTAGAGCTACATAATTATACAAGGTTGTTCATAACTTATTCAACAAACTTTAAGGGTTAATTCTACAATAAAAATATTAAAAAAAAACTTCATATTAAAATTGTCCTAAAGGTCTTAGTTTTTGAACTAAAGGGTGTCCTAAATTAAAAAAAAAAGAATATTGTATTTCTTTAATAATAACCTTTATACTAAATTGGATATTAAAAAAAAAACTTGTAAGCCACCGCCTACGCAACAAGAGACAATATAAAAAAAAACAAGAAAAAAATGTGTCTAGTGTCATTCATGAGGGGTTTAAAGTAATTTTTTTAGGAAAAAACAGTACGCCAACGCATTCTTCTAAAATAGACATATTTTTAAAAATTTCCATTTAGTTTGACACAAATTTAATCTTCCGACTTTTTTTATTTGATGCACGGTTTAAGCGTAAATAAATAAAAACCATTTATCGGCATGGTTAAATCCCTATCTAATTAAAAAAACAAATAACAAAGGTTGATGTTTTACTGTATACTTGAAATTACCGATACGAAATGACCATGCCGAGCAAGGGTTTATATTCATTTACCCAAAAACCTTGCATCAAATTAAAATATCTAAAATTGGTATTAAAGTTATTATTAAAAAAACAATATTAAAAAAACACAGGGTGTATTTTAAAAACTAAGACGTTTAGGACAATGTTCTAGATAAAAGCTTTTTATATTTTTATTGTTAACTAGCCCAAAAGTTAGTCAAATAGGTTGTTAAACACCCTTTATTAAGTAAAAAAAACTGTATACTTTTTAATATTCTTCTTAAACTTTATTATTTATTCTTGAAAAAAAATATGGAAACGGCCACTTTACTTTGTCGTCTTTAAGTGAATAATTATTTCTTCTATAACAAAAGAAGCCCATTAGCTGACATGGCTGCAGCTGTGCAACATTTCTACACAAACTATTAATTAATTTAAGTAAACAACAGTCCAGCACCAATTAACAAGCGTGTTATAAAAAACGAGTAATGTTGTAACTAGAGGCACCGAGTTTCAGGTTTACTGTTTTTAGTTTTAGTTTTAACTCTGCAACTCCGTTGATTACTCTCCATTTACATTTTAAGTCAATTACATCACAAGTTTATCTAAATTAGTAACCATTTAGTTTTACCATTACATTTTCTTTGTACAATGTTAAATTAAGTGATGTTTTTAACAGCTTGAAAAATGTAAATTAAAAAAATACAACGGTGCCTCTAAAAGTTCTGTACAAAAATGATACCATAAATTTAAGGATTACAAAGGAAAATATCGTTTATTACGTGCTTTTACGAAAAATATAACTGTACAGGGTGGCTCGAATTCGACGCTCATCATTGGGATTTCGGAAACCGTAAGAGATGCAGGATCGGTCAAATGGAGGCAAAGTTGCGCAATTTGATGCTCAATAAAATGCCGTTTTGCGTTTTAAAAAATTCCGAGTACTTCCGAAGATATTCGAAAAAAACCGGAATTTTCAATTTTGGTTTCTATTGTTTCCTGGCTATATTTGTTAAGATAACTCAAAATGAAAAACACATTTTCATGGCCACTTTTCTGCTCTATAATTCAGTGTGATTAAATATTGAATCTGACGTTTCGGCTTCTGGCGACCATCATCAACTTAATTTTTTTAAATACGGACCTGATATTTTTTCAATTTAATTAAATCCTTTCATCATTCTTAAAACACTATATATCGCCACTTTGATATTTGCCGACGTTTCGTACAGATAATTCCATCACCAGAATATTGCATATTTATTTAACCATAATACGGCCCTGAACTACATTTTTAGGTAAAAAGGTAAAAAAAAAGAATAAACTTATTACATATTCATAATGTTTTATTGCAACTCATTGATATCTAACAGCGGAAATTACTTTATTAACAGAAACTAACCAGCAGGTACGAATTCAAGGGAAAACTTCATTTATTGTATGGATTGGTATGTGGAGGAACAAAATTATTGGACTTTTCGTTTACGAAGGAACCTTAACTTCCGAACGATATCTAAATTTGATTAGAAATGATGTCTTAGACGCCCTAGATAATAAACCTTTGGCAGTATTTCAAGAAATATGGTGGCAGCAAGACGGAGCTCCTACCCACAATGGAAGGGAAGTAGCTTAATTCCTTTACCATATATTTCCTAATAAATGGTTTAGCAAGATGGACCGCTAGGAGCCCAGATCTTAGTCCCCTCGATTATTTCCTTTGGGGATATTTTAAGAACCGTTTATTTAAAAATGCACCTCACGACCTTTAAGTACTACGACAAAATTTGATAAGGGAAGTTGCTGCCTTTCCTGCGAGAACAATTAATCGAGCTGTATTAAAAATACAAAGCAAAGCAAGAAAATGCATTGAGGCGGAAGGTTATCTCTTTAAACACCTATAATAGTGATTAAATTATGTTTATTTTTAATATGGGCATCAAGATAGTATTACAAATTGTTTATGTAAGCTGATTTGTTGTATACCTTTTTTATCTTATGTCTAATATTCATGAAATTTTCGGTTAACAAAGTAATTTCCGCTGTTAGATATCAATGAGTTGCAATAAAAAGATTACGAATATGTAATAAGTTTATTCTTTTTTTTACCTTCTTACCTAACAATGTAGTTCAGGGCCGTATTATGGTAAAATAAATATGTAATATTCTGGTGATGGAATTTTCTGTACGAAACGTCGGCAAATATCAAAGTAGCGATATATATTGGTTTAAGAGTGATGAAAGGATTTAATTAAATTGAAAAAAATATCAGGTCCGTATTTAAAAAAATTAAGTTGATGATGGTCGCCAGAAGCCGAAACGTCAGATTCAATATTTAATCACACTGAATTATAGAGCAGAAAAAGTGGCCATGAAAACGTGTTTTTCATTTTGAGTTATCTTAACAAATATAGCCAGGAAACAATAGAAACCAAAATTGAAAATTCCGGTTTTTTCGAATATCTTCGGAAGTACTCGGAATTTTTAAAACGCTAAAACGGCATTTGATTGAGCATCAAATTGCGCAACTTTGCCTCCATTTAACCGAGCCTGTATCTCTTACGGTTTCCGAAATCCCAATGATGAGCGTCGAATTCGAGCCACCCTGTACAGGGTGTTCCATTTAGTTGCAACAGCGGGGTATCTTAGTTATTATTAACGATGAAACCTTGCGGCTTTTGCGAACCTAAGCTTTTTGTAAAACGAAAGATAATAGGGTAATTTAAAAAAAAAAACGCATTTTCAGATTTTCTCGGTTGGCTAATAACGTGTCAAAAGGAAAAATATTATTGTTTTTTAAAATATTGATCAATGTTGTTTTTTAAGGAACAGCCTGTATATTTGTCAAAAAATGAATTTAGATTTTTAAAAGCTTTGTAAAAATATAGGTATAACACTATAGGTTTAGTTTTATAAATAATAACACAATTCCCAATTTTTAAATTTCATATCCAAAATTTTGCAGTAGGCCATACAAAACAAATCAGTTACCGGTTTTTTTATTGTCCTAATTATTGTATTCGTGCTCACATTAGGAATTTCAAAATTAAATTTTGCTTTTAAATCTAAATTTTGTTTTTCGTTTTATAAATTAAGGTATTCTTAGCATTCTTAGGCAAAATTTTTATCTAGTAAATAATTTTTTAAATAATTTTCTTAATTTATTGTAAGCATACTCTATATTGTTTATTATTTATTCAAAAAACACTTGGTAATCCATAATATTAACTGGCATTTTTAATCAATGCAACACATTTTTTTGTTGTAACTATGGGTTTTAAATTCTTAACCCAGAGCAATATATTTTTATGTTTTTTTTAAATCCAGAATAAAGTTAATATATTATGCTTAAAATAAATCCAAAAAAAAATACAATTTTAACTAGTTAAAAATTTATAACGTTGGTCTCTCTCTGGTATCTAAATTTATGTAACAAGAGAAAAACATAATTAAATAAAATAACCAGATCCAACTTTGGCATTGGTAACGTAAACACCACTGCAATTTTCAAGTCGATAAAAAAAACTGCTTACTGATTTGTTTGTATGACCAACTGCAAAATTTTGGATGTGAATTATAAGTAGCTTAGAAACAAAAATGGCGTCTTTCGTTTGACAAAAAAAGTAGCTTAGGTTCGTGAAAACCACAAGGTTCTATCTCTAATAATAGCTAAAAAAGCCCGCTCTTGCAACTAAATTGGAACACCCTGTGCATAAATACATTCATACTTAGCAAGGTAAATGAAAGCTTGTTAAAATAAAGTAACGTCACTTCAACATGGTGGAACAGCCAAGATGGCGAATTTGATATTTCTAATGCACTTGTACAATACGGGTATCAAATGAAAAGACTTGCTTAAAATAACTCGAAATATAAAGGAGTCACTTTAAATCACAAATAGCGGACTTCTTAAGATGGCGGATTAGTTATTTCTAATGCACTTTTTCATTATTAGACTTAAATGAAAGGGCTTGCTGAGAGTAACTTGACAAACAAAATGACGTCATTCCAAATTCAATAGAGCGTCATACTACGTTTTTAAAGCGGCCACTTACCTGATCAGTTATACCAAAGAATACGATAGCTTCCGCAATAGAATTACGGACATGTGTAAAAAATCCGCGCCGAAAATTGAAGCCCTTTCATAAGCCCGCTTATGCACACTCCGAAGCTGTCCATATAAGCGCGTGGTGGTAAATCGTTCGTAATTCTGTCATTTGAACTAGACTTCAATTGCGGTAGCTATAATGTTCTTTGGTAATACTATCCTTATTGCAAAATACTGATGGTAATATTGATCATATAAGGAGAAAATACTGATAAACAGTCAGTATAATGATGGTATTTACAAAACTCTGAAAGTATTCGGGGCGGAGTGAAAAAGAATAAATGGTAAAATAATGTCAATATCCCATACTAACAGTAATACTGATCGCGCAAGGACCGCTTTATGCTTACCTACTACATGCGTATCAAATAAAAATAATTGCTAATAATACCAATATGAATCAGACTTTGTTGCCTTAATTCTAAATTATTGGTGAACTAGGGTCTTTGGAGCCCTGAAGCCAGACTGTTTTAAATTAACCTTTAAACGACCTTGCAACAATGATGCGTTAAGAAGATGAACTGACTAAATAATCTGTTTAGCAATAACTACAAGGTAAAAATATATTTAAAGTTATAACTATTTAGAAAGAAACTTTTGTTAAAATGCGATAAAAGAATAAAATAAACATTTTTATTTATATAATAAGAAAGCTTGTCGAAAGATTTACCTGTGTGGGTAAACAAACAAATAAAATAATTTATGGGAATTAAATTAACTTTCTTGAATTTTCACATTAGGTTAATACGAGTACATAATAGTAGGGAGGGAGCCCACGATGCTAAATGGCGATTTACTCGAGCGTTATATATTGTATACCTATAGATAAAGGTTTACATTATATAGGAAGGCGGCTATAGATTTTTAAATATGTCAAAAAATACTGATATTATTTCGGCTTATGAAAATCTTTCCGATCGTATGGGATTATAGTAGTCATGGGGATACCTTGGAAAAGGAAAGGAATCACAACTGGGCAAATGCCAACGGCGAATGACATAATCTGGCGCTAACTTGGGTGGCACTGTGGCTTCTGGTATTTACCTATAACTCCGCAGCAACCATTGACGCTAGCTACTATTGGCGTTAGCAACATTTGGCGCTAGCTACCATTGGCTCTGGCAACATAGGACTTCGCCTTTCGCTTTTAAGCTTTACTTCGCGGTTCCTCACCTATGATCCGTGGGCCCCACGATTGAGCCTCAAGGCACGCGCAGTAAAGTTAGTTTCGTACACATAGCTATGGGTAAACTAGAATCGTCAAAATAACCTCAAACTTTTACATAGATGGCGACATGTCAATATAACCTAAAACATTTGGTTTAACATAACCTAAAATTTTGTCACTAGATCTATCTTAAGGTTCTACGCATGCACGATGTTACAATAACCTAGAAATTGGGGCAAACCGTCAAGTTGTTATGATTGAGGCGGTTACCATAACCTCAAACTTTTTATGAGTAACCTATACATGTATGGAGTACTTGTAAACACACTGCTTATTATTAAAAATATCGACAAAATGGTAAAGATGTTGTTAAATAGTTATAAAAAAGAAAAAATACAGTAAGTCGGTAAAAAATACAAAAGGGTGTCTGATATTATGGAACATATGTCAACAGAATAATGTCAAAAAAACTCCTTTATTTGAAAAACCTAATAATCCATATCCTTAAACATTTAAAAACTATTTTAGTTAACGGCACACAAATATCGTAAAATGGCCAATATTAAATAAAGAATAATTTATATTTGTGTAATTTATAAAATTAACCCCTAAAATGTGTCTAAGGGTAGGAATTTCTAATGATTGGACACTTTTTTTCTTCGAAGACGAGAAACTTGTAGCAACATGGATGGAAGAAGATTTTCATACTCTATACATTTAAGTAATAGATAATTATGTAAATTATGTAGTTTCTTGAACTTGAGATGGACGCCAATCTTAAAAGGGTTTTTTCTACATTTAACATTTTTAATCTTTACTGCTAGATAAATAGCAAACACCAATTGTAGTTGATGTAATAGCTCACAGGCCAAGGGTTGTTTAATATCTTTTGATCTGTGAATCGGAAATCGTCTCTTCTAGCTTCTGACGAAAATTATTCTAATAGCATCTCCTTTACCCATGGCAACCGCTTTTAAGTAGGGACACTGGTATTTGCCGTTTCTTAAATAAAATCACTGTTTTTTGCTGTTTTTTAAATAAATATACCTAGGGAATTGCGATTCTATTTAAAAAACAGAAAAATTTCTGCTTTTTAAAGAAGAACAATGTTATTTGCCGTTCTTTAAATAAAATTACTGTTTTATGATATTTTTTTATAAATATAGCAAAGGAACAGTAATTTTATTTAATAAACAGTAAATAACAGTGTTCTTATTTAAAAAGCGGATATAATGTTGTTTTTAAATTAAATTGCTGTTACCTTGGTGTATTTATTTAGGAACAGCATAAAACAGTAATTTCATTTTAAAACAGAAATTATTGGTGTTTCTATATAAAAATCATTAGTTTTGCTGTTTTTTTAAATAAAATTCCTGTTATTTACTAATCAGCTATCTTTAAGGGCTTAAAATTCTTTAAAAGTTCTTGCCTTTGTCGGTTTCGTTAGTACCTTTGCCAAGATGAGTATCGTCTTTGAAGACCTTCAAAAATTATACAAGAATTCTAAAGTTGCCGATGAAGTAGAGGAAACTGGTCTAAAAACGCATACTCAGGTAAAATGACACACTTCATAATTCTTGAATTTCCCGCTTCAGCAGCGACTTTTTAAACGTGTTGGAGCGTGTAATTTGATCACTGCAGTTAGTGTTAAAATTACCGTATAGGTGCATTTTCCTGATTTTTTTGCACGACATTTTAAGTTTTATTTTTAATTTACCAATCGCAAAACAATTCTAATTAATTTAGAGTTTGTGCATTTTTGCAAAGTTACATAGTTTTTAAATAAAACACAATAATTTGGCTATGATTATTTATAAATCTGATTACTATAGGTACAGTTACACTCTCAAATTTAAGCATGTTTCCTAAATTGTTCTTTTTGGGTAAAATGACATACATGTAATTGGTATCAAATGACATACTATTTTCACGTGTTCGGTAACGTCAAAAACAATTTGGTTTTGATGATTGGTAAATATAAAACGAAATCTATACGCCAAGTTTGTTTAAAGTAGGCCCACGCTAAATGATTTTAGTCTCCCCTAGAACAAAGACATTTTTCGTAAACATTGCTGTTAAATTAAAAAGAGTTAAGAATATTTACATACCTTATCATATTATAAATGTTAAATGTTTTTAATATAAATGAGTTTTTAACTTATTTAATGTATTGGTTTTTACTTTATAAAATCCTTAAAATTCGAAAGGTATATGTCATTTTAGTCTAAGCTATTGTCATTTTATCTGAGACCATGCCTAAAATGACATACTTGGAGACATTATGAAAAATAGTTGTTATATTTTTTCTAGGCTGAATTGGGTAAACCTTGGCTTAGGTAGTAACTAAGAATAAGTTACAAAGGCACTTAACAATTTGTTATAATCAACTAGAGGCAAAAATTTATGAAGTATGTCATTTTAGGCTATTTTTCCCTACTACATGCTACAATTCTTGTTTAGTAAAAACATTTCGTGGAACTGGAATTATGATAATAAAACTGAAATATAGATAGTTCTAGGCCCCATTGGCAACATGCACAGGTGACCCGAACTCATTTTTTGGTTAAACCATTATAGTTAGGGTTGCGCAAATAGAGGAAAAAGTGCCTTCAGTGCTCCG
>JACEGR010010419.1:0-19214 GCA_014170235.1 Listronotus bonariensis
ATAAATACATCAAAAATTGTTTAAATACGAAAATCACACGAAAATGCATGGTTTAGTTTACCGTCGTGTTGCCAAGTTGTTTATTTTTATAAGATACATCAACTTTGTGTCGTTTTAAATTTGTGTTGGGATTAGGTGAACAGGTTAGTTTTTGTTAGTCAATGCTAGTTTTTGTTACTTCTGCTAAGTTATGCTTAGTTTTAGCTTAGTTCAAGTAGGTTTTGTAAGGTCTATCTTAAAATATCTTTTATTTGTTTTTAGGACTAATATACCTGTATGGCAACACTGTATGAATTTTGCGACTTTTAAACCTATTTCTTTTAATAGAAAAGAAGGAAAACCCGCATTTTTTTCGTGAAATGTATTCTTTAAACTTAACAAAAAAGGGAAAATCGTGTTTCCATATAGTGTGACGGAACCTGAAGCAAGATATTTTAATTCAAATGAGTTAAATATTACATTATTTAATGATACATAAAACCAAATAAAACTTACGGTAATTTTCTAGAAACATGCGGCAACTCCGATTTTAACGGGCGGAAACGTTTTGTTCTTGAGATATTCATCATCAAACTTAAAATTTAAACTAATTCTATTTTTACAATATTCCCCCTTCTTTTTGCACAAAGTTATTTGATTTTCACCTTTTAATACCCCGTTTTTTACGTATTTTACATTATCTTTGCATTAAATTGCATAGCTATACTTTGAATCATTTCAATCCCAGTGTGCTATGGATCCCTATGTGTATGTATGGTTGCCGCATTATCAAAGAAAAGCCACGCAATTTAATGCAAAAATAATGTAAAAAACGTAGAAAAACGAGGTAAAAATCAAATATTTTGTGACACTTTAGCTTTAAATCAATAAATGTGTTCAAAAGAAAGGGGAATATAGTGAAAATAAGTTTAGTTCAAATTTGAATTTTGATGATGAATATCTCGAGAACGAAACGTGTCCGCCAAAACAAATCTTCCAGATTCGTGATCAGCGCCCCAAAAACCCCGTATACCAAATTTTGTTAAAATACCAACTTACTTATCTAAATCCATATAAGAAGGATCCAACATATATTTTACATCGTCATTTGCATTTTCTGGAAGTTGTTCAGTTTCTTCATTTTTTTCTTTCTTTATTTTTAATATGGAACAATTTGTAGTCTTATTTTCTATAAAGACGTCATCAGAATCAGAATTCTCTTCGTGAATGAATTCGGAGGAGGAATAAACATCAACCTTCTTGAGCTTTTCGACTTTGATAGAGGTAGATGCAGAAAATAGAGGGTTCTCTTTGTTGCAACGTACCTCGTCATGTAAATTTTTCAACATTAATTGAATCATTTTATTTGAAATGGGTGGTAGAACCACATTGCCATCATCGTTTTCCATTATAAAATAAATTCTTTGACGTTAAGAAAGGACATGTACAGAGAAACCACATAAAGTACGGCGGTGATTATAAAGCGGCATACGGAATTAAATAAATAATAAAGAAAATAAAAAAAAACACATTATACACACGATAACCAAAAGAAATGCTAAAACAAAACACCAACACCGACTCCGTGAAGTCGGTGTTGTCTGAAACTCTGAAGTCGGTGTTGTCTCGTTGATTGATGCTTTCCTTAAAATTGGGTCTAGTTGGACATCAACAGCCGGAAAAATATCTAAATGTCTATTTATCCCGATAGGGCTATTTCAAAGAGTTAATCTAATAGCGAAACCCATTGAGAACTAGTTCGGCACTGGAGCGAGTTGATTGGTCTTGGGGGAAACGCGCCCTCTCAGTTGGCACGCACCAGTGCCAAATTTGTTCTACAGTTTTTGCTAGTAATCTTTAAGGACGGGTTTAAAAATTAAAATTTAATTTAGGTCTTAAGAAAGGACCTTGAAATTCTCCAAAATACTAAATTCCAAAATTGAATACTAAGTATTAATTGCTCACGTGCGATAAAATAATTAGTTGACTTTAGTAAACAATGTCAATGTATTAAATTTTACTACTGAGCCATGCAATCATAAAAAAATCATAAACCTCGTAGATGACGTATACAACATCTGATGGTTGCATTTTAGGTTTTGGTCCATACAGAATTTTTTATAAAGAATTTTATTTCATAAAATTAATAATAACAAAGTTTTCCTTATGACGCAAATTTACCTAGACATACTGTATAAAAAAAAATAATTAAAAATTGTAAAAAAATTTAATAATAAAACATAGGTTATTAATTTTACCATAAAAATAAAACATAAATATTTTTATTTCATAATTTTACTGGAAGGAAAGAAACCAATGATTTCTCCTTCCTTTTTGCGGTTGCTTTTGCAAGTCGCCATATAGCGAATAATTTCACCCATACCAAAAAGTAAAAAAATACTGTAATGTTCCAATATAATAAAAAAAACGTTTCGTTGTTTACCTTTTAGAGGCAGCCAATCTTTTAAGCCAGAAATAAATATTTGGTTTTATTGTTGGCCCAAATGCTTTACAAAAGTCCAATAAAATAAAATTAACAATAAAATTACCAAAAATCACACAAATAGATAAATTACAGGTCAAAACACGAAATGCACTATTCAAAACTAACGAGCAAAATACATATGTGACGTCATGCTGACGTATGGTCCGTCATGTTGCAAGGCTTACGATACAACCTATCTAGTCCAATGATCTTGGTCTCTAACCACCTTGCGAAAGAACAAAACAGAACTGTAAAATTTATTGAGCTAAATTGACGTCAGGAACTTTTTGGAGCTGGCTGGTTTTGTGCTTGAGTTTTGTGGAGCTAGCGTCATTAAAAATCAGCTGTGCTGTCAGATGCCATAGTAATGACGTTTGCTAGTTTATTGTCAGAAATTTATTGATATTGATATTTCTTGTATAAATTAAGTAATTTTACGTTGTTATTTCGTGCAAATAAATAATTGTTGTGTTAAATTGATTTACATGATGCTTAAAAAGGGTGTGTTTACAGTATTATGAGTGTAGGATATTATTCACACGGTAAGGAACTTCGTATAGTTAAGACACATGCAACCACACCTTCTGTTAAATAAGTACCGGATATAAGCATATCTCATGCCCTTTAAATAATACGATGAATATTTCACTGTACCCATAAGTAAACGTAGATTTTGACCAAGTCGTTGATGATTTCAGTTGAACTTCCGAATATTTAGAAACTTTTAAGTCTTCTTACTTCTATTATATGCGACTGGATGTTTATTATATGACTTAAATAACCAAAAATCCTTACAGTAATTATTGTTTACTTATCGGACACCACGCCGATTTTAATGATTTTTAATGTTAGGAAAGGTAGAACGTAAGCAGCTTTCGTGGACTATTTTATTACTTTGTGGACGTGAATTTTTTCAACTTATAGATTTTTTGGGGAGCTGATTACGAATCTGAAAAAATTTTTAGTTGGCAACGTTTCGTTTTCGAGATATTCATCATCAAGCTTGAAAAAGGAAATTTACATAATTTTCACTGTATTCCCCATTCTTTTTGCAAATAATTCTCGATTGTAAGCTAAATTTGCAATCAATATTTGATTTCCACCTCTTAAAAACCCATTTTTCTATTTATATTACCCCCTTTTTTATAAAATTGTAAAGCTTCAGCTTTAATCATTTCAATCATAGTAGCCATGGCGTCGCCATTTCATTTTTATAGAAAAAGGGGAAAATAAATAGAAAAATGGGTTTTTAAGAGCTGGAAATGAAATATTGAGTGCCAACTTAGCAGAAAGCTCCAGAATTGCATGCAAAAAGAAGGGGAAATATGGTGAAGTTAGGTTAGTTTTGAATTCAAGACTGATAATGAATATCTCGGGAATGAAACATTGCCGACTGGCGTGGTGTCCGATAAGTATATAATTACCATCCGTACAAATATACTTACTTATTAAAATAAACACTTTTTCTTACCAACAATATTTAGCCTCGTAAAATAAGAAATTAGTAGCGAAATTGTGAATATCCCGCATTTTTTCTTTTTTTATATTGAATATAATACACTATACTATCCATTAAGATATATAAGTATTTACTCCATTTTTTTATAATTTAGGAAGCCCCGGCAGAGAATCTGGTGTTGTGAGCGACTGTGACACTATGGCCGAACTAGCAGCTCTTCTACATCAAGAAATCCCGGAGGGGAGAAGTAACCTCACTGACAACCATACAAATTTGCAGAGAGTTGCGGAATACTGTGAGGCAAACTATTTTCAGACTGATAATAAACGTGGGGCTCTTGAGGAAACGAAAAATTATACTACACAGTCACTAGCTAGTGTGGCCTATCAGATCAATACATTGGCCTATAACTTTTTGCAACTGCTTGATATGCAGGTAAATATACTGGGTGACCCAGAATGTTTCTATTCCCATTTTTTCTTAATTTTTAAACATTTTGTTTAACTTGACACCTGTTTATTTGTTATTTCGGTCAAACTAGTAATTAGAATAGGGGAAGGAAGAAGGGGGCCACTTCCTGACGACCGATAGATCTAAAATTTAATACACACTCTTAATCTTGATGACAAAACAATATAATACATTCTTTATGATTGTAAATCCAAGATGGCCGCCGATACAAAATGGCTGATTATATATTACTTTACTACAACCTCAATATGGGTATTAAATAAAAGGGCTTGAATGGTAGAATAGAGCTCACTATAAAAAAATAAAATCCAAGATGGCCGCCGCCTAAATGGCTGATTAATTTTTTTTCCACAACTACCTCGATATGGGTATCAAATAAAAGGGATTGGCTGGTAAAATAGAGCTCAGTATAAAAAAAATCTAATCCAATCATGGCAGTCGCCACAAAATGGCGAATTTTCCACAACTACTTCAATATAAAATCATTGCTTAGTTATAGTAAGGCATTAAATGAACTCAATAGAATGAGAATAAAACTAAAAACTTAAAAATAAATTATGTATTTTTTAAATGTTCAACGGTTTTATTGTACTAAAAGCTAAAAAATAATTCGGTGAGTCCTAGCAACCAAATCGCACTAATCTTCTTCATCAATCTGGGGTATTGATCAGACAAATAATAAAATCGTTGGACCCTTGACATTTCTATAATAATATTTATTCTAAATATGCTACGCCCATTGGTTTTATTATTTGTCTCATCACTACCCCCAGATTGATGAGAATATTGGTGCGATCTGGCTGGGACTTACCAGGTATTTTACCGTTTAATATAATAAAACAGTTTATTATATTTTCATCTTTACCTAATTTATTAAAAGAAACGATAAAAAATTTATTGTTTATAAAAAGCACAAATTGATTTTTTTTTTCAGTCAGCACAACTAGCAGAAATGGAAAGTCAAATGAATCACATCTGCCAAACGGTCATGATCCATAAGGAAGAAAAGTGGCAAGAAGAGAAATTGGTGTTCTGACAGCTAACAAGAGCACAAACAGGCAGTATAAGATAATCGCACCCGCAAACCCTGAGAAGCCTATAAAGTATTTAAGAAAACCCATTGATTATACAGAAACTCTAGGAGATAAAAGAACGAGACGAAAGTGGGGAAGTTCTGGGGCCTGTCCAATTGAACTGTATGGGGATGCATACGCGCGGCACCACGAGTTTCTCTGTTGGAGCTGCAAGAGGAGGGACTATACTGGATAATTCGTCGGAGCGAAGCCGTAAAAGTATCTATAGAAGAGCGATAGATCTCCACAGCTCGACGATGGGCAAGAGAAGGAAGTCTTTGAAGGTAAGTAAAGGATCATTAATAAGACGAACAGCCCTTCTTTGAATGGCATCAAGAATGCTGAGGGTTGTAGGGATGCCATTCTCCAGACACTGAGAACAATATTCCAGAGAGGGTCGAATTTGGGACACATACAAAGTGTATAAATTGGAAGGAGAAAAATACTTTTTGGCTCGAAAGAAATCCAAGCTTTTTTGATGCCGCGGTGGCTATAGATACAATGTGTTTATGCCAGTTAAGGTTATTCTCAAATGTGACGTCCAAAGGTTAAATGTGTCCCCGCTCTGCAAACCCTCACCATAAGCAAAAAGATGAGTGTTTGATGATTTTTTCGCGACAAGGAACACAATTGTGTTTTGGATGCATTAAATTGAAGGAGATTTTTGATGCCCCAATCCAATATCAAATTGAGATCCTGTGAAAGAGATATCTGCATCGCCCTGCGTTTGCTTCCAAGTCGGTTGAGATGAAGGTTTGGAACCTGAAAAGTGGAGTGAAGGGTACTATCAGCATAACTATGAATGGGATTGGTTGTGGAAGAAAGAAAGTCGCTGATGTGAAGAAGAAACAAAGTTGGTGCTAGTACTGAACCCTGAGGCACTCCAGCATTAATTTCGTGAAAGCTTGAAGAGTGGCCAAATGACTGATATACGTCGATTAGAAAGATAACTGGAGCCAAGAGCAGAGTTTAGTTGGAAGACCGTAGAGGAAAGTTTATTAAGAAGTGTCATGCCAGACTTGGTTGTAATTTTTATTTCATTATGTTCCTTATTACAGTATCAGTTTCTGGTGGAACCCTTTCAAAAGGCAGTAGGGAATACAGAACACCACCTGCAGTGGCTCCTCCTCAAGTGCCGAGTCACTATGCTCCGAATTACCCAATGGGACATCCCAGAAGGGAGAGGGGTCCTGGCTATAGTGCACTTCCTATTGCCAATTCGCAACAGCAGCCTCAGGTACGATTTTATTTATTGGTTGGATTTTGTCCTATAAACTTTTAAATTTACTTTATACCTAAAAATAATATGAGGTTAGAAGTTTATAGTATATTTACACATACATTAGTACCCGTTTTTGCGTTTTTGCCTAGCATCCCATCAAAACTTGGGTGACATTTAATATTGAACGAGAAATACTTTAATTAATTTTAGTGCTTTTTTAATGGAATTTAATGGATTGAGGTATACAAAGTGACATAGAAATCCGAACACCCAGTTTAAATGGTTTTATTTTAATAAAATTTTGTATAAGTACTTAATGAAGCATAATAAGTAAATGATAAAAATTTCAAAATGATTGCATTGGTTTAAAGCCCTTTTACCTTTAATAATGTGTGGATGCACCCCGATGTGTTACGCATTCTCCAACGCGCCTAGGCATGCTTCTGATCAGGTGGTCAATGTCCTCCTGTGGTATCTCATTCCAGGCAACCACCAACTCTCTCGAAGTGCTTCTAGAGTCTGAGGAGGACGTTGCAAATTGAGCAATCTCCTACCCATCATATCCCACACGTGCTCAATTGGGGATAAGTCGGGAGATCTTGGTGGCCATGGTAACAATGTGACATCATTACGTTGAAAGAAGTCTATTGTGACTCTTGCAACATGTGGTCGGGCATTATCTTGTTGGAAAGTTGGATTTGCCAGAGTGTCAAGATAGGGTAAAAGATGGGGTTCTAGAACTTCTTGGATATAACGCTGCGCGTTCATGTTACCTCTGATGAAGATTAAAGGTGACCTGGAGCCATAAGCTATAGCACCCCAAACCATAACTCCAACAGTGTGATGAACATGTCTTTCAACAAAAAACTGTGGATTCCTCCTTTCACCACGTCGCCTTCTAACCCTGGCTCGACCATCGTGCATGCCTAAACAAAATCGAGACTCGTCACTAAAGACAATACTGTTCCATTCCTGATCCCAGAGTGACCGTTGTCTGCACCACTCAAGGCGATTACGTCGGTGTTCTCGAGTTAAAGGGAGGACCCAGTGTGGCCGGTATGAAAACAGGCGAAAACTTCTCATTCGTCGGTAAACACTTCGCATGCCAATAGGTCTTCCGTGTTCTGCAAACCATTCATTTGCAATGGACCTGGTAGTGGAGAAACGGTCCCTTAAGGCCAATAATTTTAGACGGCGATCTTCACGGTCTGTTGTTTTACGGCGGCGTCCAGTGCCCCTTGCCTTTGCGTACGGCCTTCTTGAAGCCATGCCTGACAACACCTAACCACAGTGTCTACACTTCTTTGCACTCTAACTGCAATTTCCCGAAAAGAAAGTCCAGCTTCCCGAAGTCCCACTATACGGCCCCTATCAAACTCACTAAGTTGACGAAATCGTACAGGTCTTCGTACTCTAGGCATTGTAACCAATCGTAAAGAATGTCAACAACCAAAATCCGCCAAATTTGGATCTTTACTGCGGCTGCAATATTCATTTTTAGATCGTTAGTGAATTAAAAAAAACAGTATAAAAACCGGAATGTCGAACTGATGAAGGCTGAAAATTTTATCAATTGTTATTTACAGTAAGATAAATAAATTCACTAAATTTCATTAAAATAAAACCATTTTAACTGAGTGTTCGGATTTCTATGTCACTTAGTATATTTATTCTTAAAATAAAAATATTAAAAATTATATTGTTCTAAAAGCTTTTAATTACTACTAACCTTCTAGGTGGGAATGGTTCATCCCATGACCCAACAGAACCAACAGGGAATGGTGGTACAGCCGCAAACTCCACCTCCCCTCCCCCGCCGAATTCTGGTGGAGGTTATGGCGGGCACGACATGCACAATATGCCCCGTAAGTAAAATTTTAATATACAAAGTGTACAACGTTTGAATGGATTTATGAGTATGTAATATTTTTTTATTTCAGCACCACCTTCTCCCTAATCAATTCCCAAGAAATGGTCTTGAGTTCCAACCAGCATCACCCGATGATGATGGGCGGTCATCATGGTCCTGTACCTCACGGAAGCCTGGGCATGCACACTTTGTCCCATGCGCAGGGGCACAGGATGAGCCAAGCTTTGCAGCAGCAGCTGGTGAGTTTGTGGCTTTTTGTAAACCTTCCACAACATTTATTTTTTAGCTTAAGACATTTTTGCATTTATATATTTATTTTCTACAGCTTTTGTAGTGTCTTTTTAATTTTTTAACAGCCAACGTATTCTTTGTATGAGTTGAAATTTTTTTTTCCATAATGCAGTCTTCATTTAGCTCACATAAATTTATTCCTTCGATATTTGGAAGCAATATTTTAAAAAAATTTTGGAAACAAATAGAAATCCAGTGCAGATAAGTCTGGTAAATAAGATGGTTGAGAAACCAATTTAAAGCCTAACTGATACATTTTTGCCATGATTTTTAGCGGTTTGTGGTAAGGTACTTTGTTCTGATGGAATATAATTTTCTTTTTTGCTAAAACGGCAGGTTTCTCATGAATATTCAAAATAGTCTATAAAAATAATACCTTTGGAATCCCAGAAAGCTGTTGTTTAAAACATTACCATATTTTTGTCATTAATATGTTCTAGGCTGCTTCAAGAGGGAGCGGATCCCAATCGCCACCTTTACCACCTCCGCCTCCACCAGAGGACGAGCACGAGGCGTTCGGGCGGCCCAGAACGCAATCGGGGGTGATGCCTATTGTACCTGACGAAGATGATCTTCCTGGTTGGGTGCCCAAAATTATATTGAAAAAGGTAAGTTGCATATTTTTGTAATAGAAAACGATAAATGAATTTCCCACAGTCTTTAAAGTCACTAGAATAAGTTTTCGTCTCTCAGATTAGTAAGCATAGAGTTGCAAACAGTATAGAGATCTGTAGGTTAAGTTGTTACCTATTGGAAATAAAATATTCCTAGAATTTCGGCGATTATCGCAGCTGTATGCTCATGAAAAAAAAAACTGCGGTTTTTGAGCAGTTAATCGTTTTTGCAATTCGTTTTTCGCATCTGTATGAACTAAGCTTTAAAGGCCATGTTGAAAATTATTGTGGTGGCAGTGTTGCCAATAGTTTAATTTATGCTCTTGTTTTATTTTATAGGGTTAGATAAAAAGTAGTTATTTTAATTATTTTATAAGAGCTGTGTTACTTGCTCAGGTTTTAGTTGAGTATAATGGAAGAAAATTATTTTATTTTTCAGTTGTTGCAATTTACGACTACTACGCAGACAAGGATGATGAATTAAGCTTTCAGGAGAGTTCTGTTATTTACGTCCTGAAGAAAAACGACGACGGATGGTGGGAGGGAGTCATGGACGGCATCACCGGGCTGTTCCCGGGGAATTACGTGGAACCATGTGTTTAAGTACCGATTTTAAAGTCTTTGATAACATCTGGTTAAGGGGAATGAGGCAACAGAAAGAAAATAGTCCTACAAAACTAAAAAAAGGAATTTCTTTTTTATTAATGGACCAAGTCCAAATGAGCGATATAACTTTCTGCTCTAACCGAGAAACAAAAAAAAACTATTTTTTTTAGGACAAAGTTTTTTTAGCTTGTTTCTTCTAAAATATTAATTTTAAGTTTAAGTACAAAAATCATTTGTTCCAAATAAAAATATACCGATTATGATACTCTAGATATATTTCATTTGAAAAGTAATCTTAGTCTTTAGTATACAGGGTAATATGGAAGTGGTTTCAGATATTTAAAATTTTTATTCAATGTATTACTAAAGGCAAGGAGTACCAGCACCACTATAGTAATATAAAGTAGTAATTTTTTGTAATTTTTAGTTATGTTTTTTATAGAATACATAGGTAAAAAATGCTAAAGATATTTGTATTGTCAATGTATAATAATATAAATTTTATTACATAATATTTCTGTGTTTTTATTTTGAATATCATAATGGTCAGAGGTAGGTATCAGTTATACAGGGTGTCTGTGAACTGTGGTGCCAAACAGCTATGGTAGAATCATTAAAATAGGGAAAAAAAGTTCATATGTTTAAGGTGTATACGTGCAACGTAGTATCTCATTATGCACCCTGTACTCTAGAAATCAATAATAAAAACACCATATCGATTTATCAGTGACAATTTAGATCATTAATTTATAATGTCATTGCCAAAACTGAATTATTTTATACGGGAATTTCAAAAAAATCCTCGCATTTCATTTTAGTTTACAGCTAATTTCAACACATGCACTCACAGTTACGCAAGACAATAAAACAAATTTTTCTACATTTAGAAATCAATTTATGACGAAAATATCAGGATTTAATCAAATGCTCAAATATTCCTCCATTAACTGCCAGACAATAACCCAAACGATTATAAAACTCATTTCTTACGTTGGCTAGTTGGTACATCGATATTCTGGCACATTCAGCGGAAATAGCATTCCTTAGCTGGACTAAATTTTCATATTTTTTATTGGTAGCTTAGTTTTTAAATGTCCCCATAGAAAAAAATCGTTTGGCGAAAGATCACGTCGATTTTCTTCACATTTGCAATTATTGATTACTGTGCCTGTAGTTTCAAATTTTTTATCGTCCGTTCTATTGTCGATTTACTTGGTATTGGCCTATTGGGAAAATAGGCTGCAAACATGTCGCTACTCTTCGATAACTATGTCCCTGGTAAAACCATTTTATAATAGTGATTTTTCTTGATTTAAGTAGTTCATTATTTAAAAATGATGTGACATTGATCTGACAACTTGAGAGTAAGAGGTTAAATAATTTTTCTAGTATTTTATTATAAACTTCTAATAATACAAGGCGCGTAAGAAGATAGGAGATTCGTAACTTATTTTAGCATTTATCTCTTAGCTGGCGGACTGAGAAGAGCTGAAATTTGTACACTAGGTACAACTTTTCATGCTCTTTAAAAAATCCTAATAATATTTTCTTCTAAAATAAATAGGGAGCCAATATTGGACCACTTCAAAATTTACATGGGATTCCCTATGTCCCGCTCGACGGAGCAACACCCGGTGCCAATTATGGTGAGGATACTTCAAATATTAACATGACTATTTATAAAAACTACAACCAGATTATCTTTTTGACACTTAGTATCTCCAAAATCATCCACTTTTGGACCAAAGAAAGTTGGGTAAGATAGTCATATTTTACCTTTGGGAATTTGTGCTAGTTTTTTTTTGCATCTTTTAGAGACACCCCTTATGTCATTTTTTTATTAACTTATTTAATTATCTTATTTTACATAATTAAATATAATAAATCAGTAAAAATGTGTAATTTAAAAAAAACACTCATAATTTATTTTACCTTCTTTAATAATTTTCAAAACGAATGATTTTGGAAAACTCTCCATATATTTACATCCTTTTAGGTCCAATTAAATAACGAGACAGATTAAATAGTACGAAATTTATAAAATGTAAATATTGTTTAAATTTAAAATACAGTAAATTTTTTTGTCTTAGGGTATTTACCAACAACAAAATAAACAAATGCAGTAAAAATCCCCCGAAAAGTCGTGACTTGTGACCTCAGGCCAACGTAAATTAAAAGCGGCGAAGAGATAAGTGAGGGCGCGCGCCGCGTCGGTCGCCTCTTGCCCAAAATCCAAATCCGAGAGCTGAAATATGGCTTTTTCGTGTTTTAATTACAGAAAGCCTTTTATCGTTTTAAGCCCCGTTGATTATTTTTATTGCTAACATTTGTCACGTCCCGATAAGGCAGGTTCTACGCATTTTTAATATTCGCTACCTACAATTTTCAAAATTGCAAAGTAAACAAAACTATTGCTAGATTAAACCAATAAATTTTAACTGAACAAATTAGTTTTGAAAATAGTTCCTACTACTGAAGCTAACAGAACACACCATTACTTTGAATTTTATTTAGGTCCATATTTTTAATATCTTTAAATATTATATTTTAATTAATTCATTTACCTTTTTTTATCATGTTCAATATCATAATTTAATAATTGTATTAAATCAAAACAATGTTTAAATAAAACAATAATATTTTGTAAACCGCTTTTCCCTTCTTAATTTTAAACTGTTCGGTATATTCTGATAAAATTTGGCTCGTTAGCATATCCTAAAATAGCATTTTATTTGGAATAGTTTGATACCACATAGGCGGTATTTGTAAAAGGCTAATATTCAAAAATCGAGTAATAATATAATGCTAAACTAACCATTATCCTAAATAATAATATCGGTTGATGACAACATAATAAATTCTTTGTTTTTAACAAACTTGTGTGTTTATCACAATACCGCCTATGTGGTTATGTGAACGAGTCACCCCTTGTTTCAATGGAAAAAAAAGGATTTATGACCATAAATACCATTTTGCAAATTTTGACTGCGCCCTGAGAAGTCGTAAAAACAAAAAAGATTAAATTAATTTTTCTTTAATAAGTTAACTTAATCATGGCACTGTAGATAGGAATTTTAAAAAATAAATGTTTGACAGCAGGTATGTAAAAAAAATAACATTTGAGTTGTCATTGTATTCAGAATTTCATATTCTATCGAAATAAGATAAAGTATACCGGTGGTGCCATTAAAAATTTGAAAGTAAAGAAAGTCAAATAACGATATACCAAATTTCACTTTTCTATCTTAAAAAGTACAGAAAGGTATAGGAGGTACCTATGAGAAACACCCGATATACCCATTTTTAGCTGTTGATTAACCGTATTGCAACACTGTGCTCCTTAATTTAAATCGCCTTTAATATATGAGGGGTTTCTAATATCATTTGGAGTATTCCTTTTAACGTGTAGAAAACATTCTTTTAAACCGAACAGAATAGAATTAAAAGGAACACCAAAAAGAGTGGGATTTGACTGTTGACGTGACATACATACATAACAGTTTTGTTTTTTGTTTGGTTTATGTTTTAGTCTTCCGTAGTTTCTATTATATTTTTTTCGGGTGGATTAATTAAACACAATTAATTATTTTTTAATATACCCAAGTATATTACTATTTGCCCTTTGGCATATGTCATTATTGTCAAAACACTTTGTGCCCATCCTGCGATGATGGTGCATAAGAGGCAAGGGTGGAGGTAATATATCGGTTCTGCTTCAATATAAAAGGAACACTTATGGTGTCGTTCCGGGCAGTTCTAAACCATAAAATGAATACACGAAATGCCTACTCTTAACGTCAAAGTGACAACTGGGCGCACTTACAAAGTATTTTGTTTTAATGGAGATGTTAGTGGAGTTTTTGTCCTCCATCGATTCTTCTGCATTTTCCTAAAAATTACTCTATAAATTTTTGACACAACTAAGGCAGTTATTTTTAGAATTATTTTCTGTATGTTTTAAAACAGTTTTAGGATAGAATAAATGGCGCAGTTTTAAAATAAATTATACTAAAACAGAAAATTAATATTAAAACACAAAGTAAATGCCGCTTAAATATAGTGATATAGGAGCGCTTGCCCCTCTGTAAAGCAGTATGTGATTAAATTTTGATTTAAATGGAAAGCTAAATATTTCCGTTGACTTGATATATTAACTTTGTTTTTGTAATTCTGCGGCTTCCCATTTTACCCTGCAGTATCGAATTCACATTATAGTGAAAATGGTAAATATATATCCTCTATATTGGTTTTACTCAAAACAAGCATTCGTTAATTATTAAAGTAAAGTATTTATTTTATTTTATACTAAAATATTTAACAAATACCAAAATTTACATACTTAAAATGATCCATTTTCTTTTTGGAAAACGTTATTTAATTTTAATACGGGGTCCTAAAAGGTGCAGAAAATACAGGGATCCAAAAATTATTTTGGTATTAGTTTAAAAATATATATATTAGGTGTATTCTTACAATATTTGAATAGAAAGAGATTTTGGAAGATAAAATCAAATTTTATTGTAAACCCTAGAGGGGTCTGGCATCTCAAAAACTGCTGCTCAAAACAACTTTTACCAAGTATACCTTCTTTTATGTAAAATATATTGAGAAATAAGAATTTTTATCTAAAGGTTACATAAAAAGTGCTTCAAAAATATTTCTTTTTAATTTGTGCAAGATGCCGTAGATGGCGCCCTCTTAAGTTTACAATAAAATTAATAGTATATTCTAATTCTTACCTCCCAAAACCCACTCTATCCTAAAATTGTGACAATATACCTAATTTTGACAACATTATTAATAAAAACTAAACAGAATACATTTTTAACACCCTATACCTCCAAAATCATTCACTTTTAGGCGGCGCAAATTGATACACTTATGTCGCCTTCGAGGTAACGCGACTAGAGAGACACGACTCGAACGTGCCAGGGTCCTTATTCTTGAAACTGGGGAACAGCGTTTTCATGAGAAAAGTGGGCGGAGTTCTCTCGAACAGCTTAAATAGGTATTCTTGAACGCAAAACGAATGCTCCAATCATGCGACTGTAGCACGAAAAACAGCTAAGGAAGTGAACGATCATTTTGGCGATGTGATCGAGTCCGTTCTCGTATGCTCGAGAATTAGGACCCAGACGTGCCGCGTGAGACGCAGACGCGTGTCAATAATTATTGACACGCATCTGTCGCGACCGACCACTTTAAAAATGTCTGGTACTCGAACGAAATAATTATTATTATTTAATTTAAGTTTTAAATTTGAATCATAATCAGAATATATTAAAAAGGATGTGTTGCTTTATTCTTTGGTAAAAACGAAATTAAAATTGAAATCACCAAATAAGTATATAAAGAGAACAAGTAGTGGACATTTTAAAATTACAACTATAGGATAAGTGCTGCTAATTTTACTGATTACACAAAGAAGTAACCACAGCTAGCTTTGAATCTGATGTAACCGACAATAATCAAAACAACAAAACTTTATTTCTCTAAAAACAAGGCGCGCGCGACACGTGGGTCTGTGCCACTACTACAAAAGCAACACGTGGAAGTGTAGACACGACTCGCGCCACGTCATGTCGCTAATCAATTTGCGTTGTTTAGTTTGATTTTATTAAGGTATAAAAATACGCGTTGTTCTGTGTCGCGTCGCATGCGATGCACGCGTCTCAATTTGCGCCTTGTCTTAGACTAAAGTAAGTTTAGTTAGATCGTTATATTAAGTAATATTCTCGCACCTTTTAGAAACACCTTGAATACCGGGTATTAACGGATTTATTAGACAAGCCATAACTTCTAGAGCAGGGATGGCGAACCAATGACACGCGTGTCACAAATGGAACGTAAGGTAACATTTTCGGCACGGGAGTGGGTTGATGTTTTTTTTTCTGTGAATATTCTACAGCGTCGGAAGGGGCAAGGATGAAAGTTTTAGTGTAATTTTAAAGTGGGGCTTTTTTTGGGGGTTTCCAAAAATATTTAAAAAGGTAAAAAGCAATGTGGAATACTTAAATAAAGAACGGAATCAGTAAAAATGTATTGTAAAAATGGAAATCTTTTTTATTTATTTTTTTTTACTCTTTAAAATTTTTACTAACTTAAAAATATTTCATGGCACGCGTAGGACATTATTTAACATTTTTGTACAAAAATGGCATGTTGTAGGGTTCGCTATTCCTGTTCTAAAGTATTAAGGGGAGATACCTGAAAATGCTTAAATTTTTATAGATTTGCATTTTTTTTTTTTTTTTTGATGAGTCATTATTTATTTTTAAAAATTGGTATGTAGTTTGTTTAACTCTTAAAATATATATATATATTTTTAATTATTTAAAATGGCAGCTGTACGCTAAATTCTTCTAGGAAGGTCGGGGCGAGACTTCTTAATCGGCGGGCACTCTAGCATCGGTTCTAGTGATTTGAAAATCAACAACATTTTTTTTTGTGTTCATTAATGGCATAGTTTGGCTGTTAGCCTAAAAAGAGAAATAAATCCGCGAAATAGAATGCTTAAAAAAAATAAAATAAAATTTTGGTTTAATCTTTCCATCGTTTTGGCTTTTAAAAATTATTTAAAAAAAACGGATTTTGGAAGTTCACATAGAAATAATTAGAAATATAACTTAGAAACTTTTTAATAAGACAAAATAATATGAAGGCGATGACACATATAAAAACTTTTATTGACACTATTTAAAAATTAACAATTACAATACCAATAGGTATAAAATAAAGGTAATAACAATAATGTTTACATACTGGTTCATCACATGTATTTCTAACACCAGCCCTTAAACATTACTGTTTTAAAACTAAACCAAGTTCTTGACAGAAAGCTTCATGTTTGGGTCTTCCCAAACTTTTTGTTAGAACATCAGCCATCATCTGATTTGTGGGTAAATATTTCAAATCTATTTGATCTGACTGGATAGCTTCTCGTACGAACTTGTGTCGAATGTCAATGTGTTTAGTTCTACTGTGTTATCTTTGATTCAAAGCCAATTTTTGAGCTGACTGGGTATCATTAAACAATGTGACACATTTTTTCTCATTTACCAACTTCAAGAAACTTTGCAAGAAAATGGCTTCCATCGTTGCTTCAGAAAGACCCATGTATTCAGCTTCAGCACTTGATAATGCTACTGTTCTTTGCCTTTTACTTTCCCAGGAAACTGCAGCACTCCTAAATTTAAATACATAGCCTGTATAGGATTTTCTGTCTGTAATATCCCTTCCCCAATCGGCATCCATGAAGCCTTCTAAATCTTTTTGGTCTTTGGAGAAGAATAAACAGTAGTCCATAGTGCCCTTTAGGTACCGAAGAACCCGTTTTGCAGCTTTAAAATGTTCTTCGTTGTAGCAGGTGTTAAACTGACTTAAAAAACTTGTTGAGTATGCAATGTCTGGTCTTGTACACACTGCTAGGTACATTAAAGAGCCAATTATATTCTGATACGGCAACTTTAAATCAGGAATTAAATTTTCATGTTTATTAAATTTTTTGTTTTGTTTTAAAGGTGTTTTTACGGCTTTACAATTAATCATGTAAAATTTTTCCAAAATGGTTTGTATGTATTTCTTTTGATCAATATAAATTCCATCTTTTTCTCTCCTAATTCTAAGTCCTAGGATTTGGTTTGCTGTTTCCATGTCTTTCATATCAAATTGGGACATAAGCTGAATCTTTAAGTTTGATTTTTCAGTGTTGTTGTTAGAAAAAATCAAGATATTATGAACATAGAGAGTTAGAATTAACAATTTTTCATCTTTTCTTTTATAATAGACACAAGGTTCATTCTCTAGGCGCTGTAAACCAAAATTTTGCAGAACAGAATGGATTTTCTCATACCATGCTCTTGGTGCCTGTTTTAACCCATAAAGTGATTTCTTCAGTAGACACACCTTATACTCCTGATTTTCTTGGATAAATCCTTCAGGCTGCTTCATGTAAACGGTTTCTTTAAGATCACCATTAAGAAATGCAGTCTTCACATCCATCTGGTCAATATCAAGATCCAACTTGGCTGCTAATGCGATCAACATCCTTAAAGTAGAATGTCGCACTACTGGAGAAAAAGTTTTATCGTAGTCCACACCATATTTTTGTGCGAAACCTTTGGCAACAAGGCGAGCTTTGTATCTATCTGTAGTTCCATCTGTATTGGTTTTAACCTTAAAAACCCATTTGCAGTCTATAGATTTTTTACCTTTTGGTAAATCGACTAATTGCCAAGTGTTATTTTTCTGAAGAGCGGCATATTCTTCCTGCATGGCTTCATACCATGCATCATGCATATCACTTGAGACCGCTTCTTGAACAGTAAATGGTTCATCAAAGTATGCTTGGTATGCCACAAAGCCAGGAAGTTCTTTTGATGTCCTGCTTCGCAAATAGTATCGAACATTGTTATTTGTACTTGGCTCTTCACTAGGACTGTCATTTGCCTTAAGCGATAAACTGTCATCTGGTTCTTCAAAGGATACAACACTTTCATTTGACTGTAGTATATGTGGTTCCTCATCAAAAACTATTGGTATTTCTTGACATATTTTGATATCTTGATGGTTAACTTTGGTTTTTACGTCTTTTGTCTTTTCAAAATAGGTGTGCGTCTCTAAAAATGTCACGTCTCTTCCTTTGATTATTTTCTTTGGATTTACCGGATCTATCAGTCTGTATCCTTTTGTATTTTGACAATATCCAACGAAACATAGCTTTTTACCCTTGGGATCTAACTTCTTTCTTTGACCGTCGGGTACATGAAGGTAAGCTTTGCAACCAAACACTCTCAGATGTTGTAGATTTACCTTTTCGCCAGATCATAACCAATTAGAAATATAACTTAGAAACTTTTTAATAAGACTAAATAATATGAAGGCGATGACACATATAAAAACTTTTATTGACACTACTTAAAAATTAACAATTACAATACCAATAGGTATAAAATAAAGGTAATAACAATAATGTTTACATACTGGTTCATCACATGTATTTCTAACAGAAAGTACCGCTGTTTGTAAAATTTCAGTTAGATTGGTCAATAAAAAGTCAATGACTCTAGTAACTAACTGTAATATAAGCAATGCTAAAATTTGTGTAAAGTTTTAGTGACGTGTTTTTAAAGGATTATACTAACA
>JACEGR010010420.1:0-19212 GCA_014170235.1 Listronotus bonariensis
GGGAAGGGGGACTAGGCACTCCCAAGTCACTCCCAATTACACTTTAGTTTGGAAATAATAAAGAAAAAGCTTTAATTGTTAAACCAACTTTTTATCACGAATTTTTTCTTGAGACAGGGAAGTAACCAATATAAAAAAACTTTGCATGCCTAGAAACCAGAAAAAAGAATAATGAATATATTTCGATCTACAAATGGGTTGAGAGATGTTAATGGGATAATAACGAGATAGAAGTTCCGGGTAGGTAAATGCCTTTTTCAATTTTTTTCCTAAATGTTATATTCTCAAACCCACTACGTTTAA
Source organism: Listronotus bonariensis (assembly GCA_014170235.1). NCBI lineage: Eukaryota > Metazoa > Arthropoda > Insecta > Coleoptera > Curculionidae > Listronotus > Listronotus bonariensis. The sequence goes on from JACEGR010010420.1 coordinate 304, forward strand.
TCAACCACCATTCAACAAAAAAGTGCGCTCATTTACATTACCATTTTCTGGTATATGCGTATATTCTTTAGAATATATGTATAATCTTTATCATGGATCTCGCTCGGAAAGTCTATATAATTTCTAAGAGTATCTTCTCATGCACACAACTCGTTATGCGTGTTATAGTTAATTCATTTAAAAAGACAAGAAGTGACTTGCCTGTTTATTTGCTATATTTGTGCCTATTTACACAAAATAACAATAAATAAGTCGATAATAGCTATTTTTTTTACTTTTCTACAAAATTATTTTACCAAGGTTGACATAGATACAGGGTGTTTTAAAATTCAGTACCAGTGTAGGACTGAATCATCAAGCAACCAGGCAAATACCTGCTGGGCCAACGCCTTGGGGCCACTCAAAAAAGCAAAGCAGGATAAAATTCTAAAGTAATAAAAATTATGGCATTTTAAAAATATGTATTATTAAACAATTAGAATTCTGCAATTGATTAGAAAATTAATATCTGCAATATGCTTTAAAACAGTTTAAATACTAGACGGATTAAAAAAACTGGAATTATTCTCCTCCTCTACCTATATTATTTTCTGGGATAACCAGCTTTGATATTTTATATCGTTTTATTTTAGGCATATTTTTAACTTTAAGTTATGTGATAAGACAAAATATTTTCAAGAAAGTTAAAATTTCGGACTATGGTTTATCAATTTTTCCTACAAATTGACTTCTTTAACTATATATCTAGCCATAACATCTAATGTGGTAGATACGAATCTGGACATAAATATGAACTTGTATAGTTAAGACCATCTTTATTTCATTCTGAAAGCGATGCCGTCAAGTACACAAAAATGATAAAGTAAACAAACCTTTTGAAAGCACATAGCCTTTGACAGAGCCTGATTACATATTTTTAGATAAATAAATATAAATATTGCGAAAACACGTATCACGTCCTCTTATTTCGTCTCTGGCGTACCATAAAACCTGTAACGCGTGGCGTAGTCGTCGGGTTGAATATTTTTGCTGCAATAAATTATTGTTCACAAAAGGGTTTATTTGCTTTATCATTTTTTGTGTAGTTGGCGGCATCGCTTTCAGAATGAAATAAATATGGGTCTAACTATACTCAAATTCTAAGTAATGTTATGTTTACGTTTTTTGTGCTCTTTTATTTTAATTTCTAGTAGTCTTTTTGTTTTTACAACTTATATTTCACCACATTCACAGGGAATCTGGTAGAGAGGAGTTGTTATTAGATGTGTTTTGTTGTCCGGTCTTGTCTTTGTAAGAATGCTCCCCAAAAGTGATATATATAGGTTGCGACACATCCTCAACTTTTAGGCGGTTCGAGGTCAGGGATGCAAGGAAGGGCACCTCATCGAGAATAGTTTGGCAAGACTGGGTAAAGTCAAAGCTGATGATCAATCCAGTGGCGTCTAGAATTTGCGTATTTTTATTTTGCATTGTTTTGAGAGTGAGATTTGTTAAAAGATGTAATTCCAAATGTTTTTAATTTAAAGTAAAACAATTTACAACTCAATAATAATTAAAATTAGTTGTGTAAACGGTTGTTCTAATAATACAATAAACTGTATATCTCTGGCACTGAACAACATGGCCGAAAAATGGGAGATGTGACGTCATCACACGTCAAAGCAATATGGCCAATTGTCGCGACCCAATATAGACCGACTCTGGGTGTTGTTAAGGTCGGTGGTTTTTGTCTTGTTTTTGTATTTTTCTATTATTTCGGTTATTATTCTTTCTTTGTATTAATTTTGTTTAAGATCCCTAGATAAGTTAGTTGTCTCATCATATGGAGATTCTTTAGTTTTGCGTAGGGATACTGCGCGGTTATACAGGGTGTTCATTTAAAAACTTACCACTTAAGTTATCTGTGAAAAGAGACAGATTTGAGAAAATCGCCGAAATACGTCAGATATTTATTGAAAGAAAACGGTTTTTATAAAAAATTGAACGCCTCCCCTTTTAACTCTTTAACCACCATCACCGCCACCCCAAAATTCTTAAATAAGAAGGGGGTTGAGTGATACATCCTTTTAAAGCTCCTGACGATTACTTTAAACATTACCAAAATACCTGATTGGAATGGCCATATTTCCGAAACTAAAAAAGTAAGATGTACTTGGGATATTTTCTTAAAGCTCTTTAAAAAAAAATTATTGGTAATATAAAGTACAGGGTGCTTTATTATAAAAATATACACTTTATCCTACCCTGTATATTATCAATAACATCACCATTAAAAAAGAAAAATTCAAGGCTTTTAAGAAAATACCACATTAAGTAGATACACCTAACTTTATTAGTTTCGGAAATACGGCCATTTCAATCAGGTATTTGAGTAATTCTGAAAGTATCGCCATTTTGTAGTAGGTGAAAATATTGACTTTATATTTAAAGGTTATAAAGTACTCGCCAGAAGCTTTAAAATGATGTATCACTCGACCTCTCTTCTCATTTAGGCATTTTGGGGTGGTAGCCCTGGGGGTTAAGGGGTTAAGGGGCACCGTCCAATTTTTTATAAAAGACGTTTGCCCTCGATAAATATCTTGACGTATCCGGCGATTTTCTCAAATCTGTCTCTTTCGCAGATAACTTAAGTGGTAAGTTTTTAAATGAACACCCTGTATAATGTTTGTATACGGAACTAACCAAGGGGTTATACCAACATTATATAACCGCGCAGTAACCATATGCAATACTAAAGAATCTCTAGAGGATGAGATAACTTATCTAGGGATCTTAAACAAAATAAAATAGCTATTTATGTATCAAAGGCGTTACTAGGACTATAATGCCCTGAAGGTCGAAATAGCTCGAGGGCCTCTGGCCCGAGGGCTAGATTTCGACCTGATGCCGCCCGTGGTGCATACAATGCTTTATGTTTTACCCAAAAAGAGTTTCTCAATGACTAATTACATTATTTATTCGCAATATAAAAAATAAGTTGCACCTGTACCTGTATACGTAAGTAGATAATGACTGGTGTTAAGTTTGACTTTGATGTTTCTATCAGTTAATCAGTTGGCATTTTTTATTTAACGATTTGCTCAAAATGGAAGAAACTCAACAAAATATAAGAGAAAAGGCCATAAAAGCGACCGACAATCTTTTGCCAGTTAAATCAAGGCAATAGTAGCCTAGTTTACACCGCGAGGACCAATTAGATCCGTGGACCAAACCTAGGACTTATTTTTGTTAGTTCACTAGTGTTTACACCAACTTAGTTTATGGATCAATTTAATTCACCTTTAATCCTAGTACCAAAATGACAGCTAATCATATGACCAGAAACTAACCTCGTTTTTTATCTTTTAAAACTGTATCGCTTTTAAATTCCATATGAAAAAGAATACGCAAACAGTTTTGGTTAAATACCAACAAAATTTTAAAAATATGAACAAACAACAAAATTATTAAGTTAAGACCGAAATTCAACATCTTTTCATCGAAATGCGCACTGTCAATGATCAAGGCTGTCATTTTGGTCCACTAAAAAGTCCGACGTGTGACCAAGGAAAATCATATTTGGTCACCCCCCATTTGAGAAGGAGTGAATTCGAGTAGCAAATTTTAATACTCAAGTGTTTACACCGTGAATAAAGTACGCGTGACGTCATTTAGACCTCGAACTAAAAATTTGGTTCTCCCGGTGTAAACTAGGCTAGTATGATCGGGAGTATGGCATATCTGGTATTTGGAAAGATGCGAACGCAATTCTTCAAATATCCGAAACCGTTTTAATGGCATATTTTCAGGACCTGGTAAGTTATTGATTTTATTTTAATACATATGTTTGTATAAACTTGATCTTTATTGTGAGAGAAATAAAATTGGATAAGCAATAAAATTTCCATATTAGCGCATTAGGGCATTATAAGCGGGCATTATCATAATGCCCGCTTATAATACCCTAGGTGTGATAGCAGGTATTATTGCTACCATAACATATTCCGTTTCTTAGGTATTACAGATCAATAATAGATGGGTAAAACATAAAAATAGCTACACTTTTACGGCTTCTGCTCCGACGAATTGTCCAGTATAGTCCCTCCTCTTGCAGTTCCCAACAGAGAAACTCGTGGTGCCGCGCGTATGCATCCCCATACAGTTCAATTGGACAGGCCCCGAACTTCCCATTTCGTTCGTTCTTTTATCCCTAGAGTTTCTAGACTGTGGAACCTGCTGCCAGCGGAGGTCTTTCCTTCCCCCAAATCTTCAAGTTTTTAAGTCCCGTGTTAACAAACTTCCTCTTACCCTGCTTAAGACACCCACGGTACTGTTAGTATTTAGGCTTTCAGCCTCGTGGATTGTCCAAAGATAAAAAAACTACCATAAAATCGTGCAGTTATAACAAAAAGTACTATATTCAGTATAATATTTAAGCTCGTTACTCCAGTGAAACTGAAAAACAAATTATCTAAATTACAGCCTGCCGCCCGCTTGTCAGCTTAATAGAATTAATTTTTCAAACATCATTATTTATTGCGCACAGAGTTAGTTCTAATGCATAATAATTAAGTACTTGTTTTAATGATACTTCTTCTGCGTGCTTACATCTATAATAATATGCGTATACCACACTTAAAAAGAATTACACCATCTTTAAACTTGACTTTCAATCACGTCATATAGGTGACAGCAGGAAGACATTGTAATTTTTATTTGTTACCGGCAATCGAGTATAATTCAGGATATTTATGTAATTCCTGGGGAATGTATATAAATATCTTAATTAGAAATACAAGTTATAATAAGATAAATTACATATATATAAAAAAAAATATGTTAAACCATCTTATTGTACTAAAAGCTGAAAAATATTTCGATAAGTCCTAGCTACCAGATCGCACCACCTTCTCATTAATCTGGGTATATTGAATAGAAAAATAATAAAATCCGTTTGGCGTAGCGTATATCCAGAGAGTAGGTCATATAATATACAGGGTGATTCAAAAATCGATCACGAATCTTGAAGGGAGTGATCTCTACTTGACAAAATAAGGGTAGAGCTTCATATATTTTTTTTTCAAAATGTCATTCGTTTTCGAGTTAGCAAGCCGTCAAAGTCTCCAGTTTTATTATGGTTTTTTCGCCATATTTTTAACCAATCTATTTGATATTTGGCACACAAATCAAGCTTTGCAGATTTTATAATTTTAAGACGTTTTTTTTTTAATATTTAACACACCGTAGTACAAAAACTAAGACGTTTAGGACATATGTTTATATGAAGTTTTTTTATTTATTGTTGTAAAATCGCCCCGTTAAGTTTTTCGGTTGAGTTACTGGACACCCTGTATGTATGTAGGTAATTTGATTGAAATTGATGAAAACTTTGATGTCTATTGATGCCTAAACGGTGAGGTTTATCGACTTTAATAATGAGTACCTTATTTTTTAAGTTTTTGATTTTCTATAAATGGCGCCCCAACTTTGCGATATCTGCTCAAAGTTAAAAAGTTATAATGTAATAAATTTTAAGTTTTAGGTAAAGTGCCCTCTGGCGGTATTTTTAAAAAGTACTTTTGTCCTAAAATTTTAGAATCTGCAAAGCTCGATTTGTGTGCCAAATATCAACTGAATTGGTTAAAAAAATGCAATATGGCGAAAAACCAAATTAAAAATTGAACTTTGACGGCTTGTAACTCGAAAACGAATGACATTTTGAAAAATATATAAAGATCTACCTTTATTTTGTCAAGTAGAATCACTCATGATAGATTTTTGAATCACCCTGTATAAAATCTCAAGTCTAATGTAGAAATTATAGAGTAAGCAACCATATTTATGATAGAAATTTCAAGTGCCCAACAATATTATTTCTTGTCTTTCCAATGACCCAGATTGATGAGAAGATTAGTGCGATCTTGTAGCCAGGACTAACCGAATTATTTTTGGCTTTAGGTATACAATAAAACCATTTAACCTAATTTTTTTCTATATATAATTTATTTTCAGGTTTTAAGTTTTGTTTTTAGTTGAGAATTTTATTCAATTGAGTTCATTTAATGTCTCACTATACCAACCAGAATTAACAAACGATTTTATATTGAGGTACTTAGTCGTGGAAAATATGTAATTCGGCATTTTGAGGCGGCGGCCATCTATTCTACCAATGAAGCCCTTTCATTTGATACCCATATTGAGGAGGTTGTGGAAGAAACATGTAATCCGCCATTTCAGTGGCGGCGGCCATCTTGATTTTAATTTTTTCATAGTGAGCTCTATCTCTACGAATAAAGCCCTTTCATTTGAGGTAGTTATGGAAAAGAATATGTTATCCGCCATTTCTGTGGCGGCGGCCATATTGGACGTTTAGACATGTTCAAATGAAGTTTTTTTCTTACTTTTCATTGTAGAATCTCCCCTTTAAGTTTGCTTGTACAGTTACTGGACACCCTGTATATCAGATGCTAGAGGAACACTTAAAAAATGGAATTTACGAAAAAGAGTAGTTTTTTTGTTGAACCCTAGAAAATCCAAGTTTCAAAAGCGAATTTTTTTGCGTTTTTTTTTTTGCGTGAATTTATTCAAATTTTTTGGTCAAAATTTCATAAAAATATCTGCCTTGTTCTTCCAATAAGAGGCATCTAAAAATTTGGCATAAAAATTGTAGATTAAATTTTTTTCACAGTTTGAAAAAAATTTAGATAATTTTGCAAAATTTAGAATTTGTCCATGAAATATGATTAAATTCACGAAAAAAAGACAAAAGGAAGATTCGCTATTGAAACTAGGAGTTTTTAAATTTTTTTGGAAAATTCTAAATTAAAATTGTCATTACCAAAATGTTTCTCTTTAAGGCCACTAGCATCTGGTAGATATACAGAATTGTCCGAGAAAGTGCAATATTTCTGTTGTTTAAAGAGATATGACAAAAAGTGTTTTATAAAAATTGTAGAGTTTTCATACGTGCATCTCCTAAAAATATTTTGATGTATACAGAGTGTCCCAAAAAAGTTATGACTAAAAGCTAGTTTTTTAATTGTAACCCCTATTTTTGTTTACAGAATCCGATTAGCATAAAATTTTGCATATAGAACGTAAATTAGTTTTGGCACTCACGGCAATGTTACCCACCCACCCTATTTATAATTTACTAAACATTTTTATTGTTAAAAAATATTCTTAATTTCCATTAAGTAAATTTTTTAGAGGTCAATAAACCTTAGCCTCTATAACGTTTTTTTTAAAGGGAAAAGATAACATTTTAAGAATATTGACAAATATACTGGGTGCTTCATTTAAAATACCAATGTTCTTCTTTACCAAAAAATGATATTCATGTATTTTTTAAAAAGCCTTAATTATCTTAAAAACCTTACATTTTTGGTATTGGAATTGCTAAAGAAACTTTCTTTATTTTAATTTTTTTCCATTAAAAAAATTGAGGTTTAGCATTTTAAATATTGAGATATTGGCCATGCTATAAGAAATACCCTGTAAAAGATCTAGTGAATGTTCTTATTGTGTGCCAACATCGCCACGAGGGACAAAATAAAACAATGTACTATATGCATAAATTTATGCTGAATCCGGTTCTGTAAACAAAAATAGGGGTTACAATTTAAAATAATTAACTTCTTAGCCATAATTTGTTTTTAGGGCACTCTGTATACATCAAAATACTTTAAGGACATGCATGTTTAAAACCCCTACAACTTTTATACAAAATTTTTTGTCATATCTCGTCGAACAACAGAAATATTGGATTTTCTGGGACAATTGGGTCAACCTGTATATTTGGTGTGAGGTGTGGGTGTCTGCCATGTTCCAGTTTTTAGATATAACTATTTAAAAATATTATCTTACTTAATCGTTAGGTTAGTTCATCTTTTAAATTACACGTTCACAGGGCCGCCGAGAGTCGAGAGGGCGTTGAAGGCGGTACAAATTACTGGGCCTCGGACTGATTGGGGGAGCCCGGACTAAATGGGGGCCCGCACGGGATGAAAGATGTAAATGGAGTAAGGACCTTTTTTTTGCTCTACAATTTTTTGGGTAATTTTTTTTTGTAATTAAGGGGGTCCGTAACTTTTACTTGTACCCCCGGTACGGCTCTCGGCGGCCCTGCACATTCAAGGACTATAATAAACATAGATACACTTGTTAAAAAGATGTGGAGAGAAACTGGCTCTCGACAAGAAATTATTCTCTTTGTCTGGTCTCGTCGTTAAATACACGCGTTTAGTTTTTAAAAGTAAAACTTTATGAATATTATGCTTTCATTTATTCAAGGAAATTATAAACACATAGAAAGAAGACCTATTCTTTTGAAAAAACAAGTCGTAGTTCAGACTTTAGTCTCAATTCTTTTTCAAAGGAAAAACTAAATTTAGGCAGAGACAACAATGAGACGAGTAACTGGTCCTAACAATTTGTCCATTGTATTTATCTCTTTCTGGTTTAACGCAAGTTCCAATAAATATGTCTTTGTCTTTCATCATGGCAGGCTATCGTAGATGAAGCAATCATCGCTTTGCCCTGGTTGCCAAGTTGTTTACGATTTCTGCATGTAAACTTTAATGTCCTTTTTTGGCTCACATCTAATTAAGAGAAAGAAAATATACCATGAATCGAATATTTTTAACTTGACAACGTTGCCGCAGGCAGTCACGCCGAAATGTTAATCGATATTTGTGTTTGATATTTTTCAATGGCCGATTTGTTTGGACAGTTTGTTTACATTTTCTGTGATTTATTGTGTTTCGTGGTTTTTTACACTTAATTGGACTTTGAATATTGACTTTTATTAGTGACCACAGTATATATATTAAATTTGTGCTTTTCAACAGATAATTTACAGGTAATATTGACATGGTTATCTGTAAGAAAAAATCTTTATAAAAACCAAATAAATGACATTTTTAATAAGGTGTGTGTAATTATTGAACTAAACCCCAATATTTTATATTAATAGGAAACAAAAACAAGTACCTAACATTAAGGGCAAAAATAGCACAGCTATATAATTTGAATTTGGCGGACAAACGATAAAGTCGACTCACGCGCCATCTGCGTTTACCTGCCTTGAAGACAGACAAGGAAGGCCCAGCAGCTATCTCTCTCTCGGATAATTTATTTACATTTAGTTGCTCGTCTCATCCTTGTCTCTGATTTAGGCTTTGAAAATCAGTTTCTTTTATTACACAATTTGCAGTAAAATATGAAAAAATAATGCACAAGCCTAAAATTTCAGTTTTAACGACCAGCAATCAACATTTTCTTAGACTTACCGTTACAAAATTCCATTCGGCAATCCCAATATCCCACAAAACAGCTTAACTCTCCCATATCGTCAAATTATTCGTGTTTTAAATCACCCGTCGCCATCTACCCGCGTTCCCACGAAGCTTACGGAGCTCGTAAGGAGGTGAAGAGTGAGACGAAGAATCGACGTGTGTGGTCTCTCAGCGCGAGCCGATTAACCAACCGCCGCTCTATCGATACCACGACTTGATGATGATGATGATGATGAGATGAAAAAGACAGGACCGGATTTGGGCAGCTAATTACGAAGAATTCTTGTTTTCGGTCTTGATTATAAGTCGTACGTGTTTGGGTGGTTGTGTTTTTTTTTGGATAATTAGCTTATAGAAGCCGGGTATGTTGTAGGAAATTAAAGAACATTCGAGGTTAGGTTGATACATTCTGTAAATTGTTAGTTTTTTTTTGTGATTACAGTAAACTAAGTAATGAAACTATTGGTATTTATTGCACCAGTGACGTCGGTATAGCTAAATAAATTTTTAAATATCAACAAATAAATAAATAATAAATAAATAAATATAAAAAATTGCAAAAACATTAACGAGATTTTTCCGGAAGTGTATTTTCCTTAGTTTTTTAAAAACACTATTAAAAAAATCAACGCATTGTACTTTTTTTTGTACAATTGTGGTTCCTATATAAGAGCACATGGCACTATCTCTTCTACCAAAAACTCAATACGATGTCTCTAAAAGGTGCTACCAAATACCAAATTGCTGTTGCCCAACTTACCTTTGTCAAAAAGTGGATTTTCGAAATACAGTTGTGTCTGGTTTTAGTTTTTTTTTAATAATGTTGTTAATAATAAATATATTTAAACAATATTCGGCTGAAGAGGGTTTTGGGATGTGAGAAATAAGAATCAGCTATACATTTTATTGTAAATTCTAGAGGGTGCCACCTGCGGTGTCCTTCAGAATTTTTAGGTTTGTTCCAGCAGGCTATCAGAAATGTTTGCAACCGTTCGGATTCTGCGCACGTCAAATTTGTCGTTCTAGCAGTGCCATGTTTGTAACATTATACAATTGTTTGTTGTTCCAGCAGTAGTTTTAAGATGTTGGAAACATGTTGGAAACTGTTTGAAAAGTTTGCAAACTTTCTTCAAACATTACTGACAAATTTTTAACATTCCTTTCTTGTATTTGCTGTATTCCTTTTATACTCCAGAACCGCCCGGAACGACACCATAAGTGTTCCTTTTACAATTTTTTGACATTTTTTTATGTTGTAGAACCGTTCTTGACACTATGGATAGTTCAGAGAACGGTTCTACAAGGTAAAAGGAATACACTAATTGACGTATGAGCAGTATGCACGCCTTGTTTATTTTTTGTTTCAGCAGAAAACTGTTGCCAACATTTCTGACTAATGTTTATAACAATTTCTGCGTTTTACGATTGTTGCTAACATGTTTCCAACATTCTGCTGGAACAAACCTATTTAAAAACGCTATAATTTTTTGAGACACTCTAAATGTAACTTTAGGATAAAAATTATTTTTCTTCAGAATGTTTTACATAAAAAAGGTATACGCGGTAAAAGTTGATTTAGGCAGCCGTTTTTGATATATCTGGATTTAAAAAAATATTACTTCCTGATGTATGGCCAGATCTAATACAGGGTGTCTCAAAATTAGAAGCTAATCTTTAGAACTGAGGATTAATATCGGCCGTGGTTACATAGAGGAATTGTTAGAACCGGCGGGCGTATTTTTGTCCAGAATCCCTTTGTCTACCTGCCCAAGGCAAAGGGTCAGATAAGGACATGTACATTTTCGACCAGAAATATACGGGCCATACAATGTTTTTGATAAGATTTACTCTTTTATTATTAAAATGTACGGTACTACGGTACGGATCCCGACAGGGTAATTAAAACAGTTTTAGGGAATTATGAATGGTTAATTCATGCAAGCAAGTCCTTTTTGTTAATTCCTTTATTAAACCCAAGACTAATACACACTTACGAATGGTTAGTTCTGGTGAACAAGTCCTTTTTTATTCCCTAATTAAACTAAGAATAATACACACTTTTTAAATCCACTAAGGAAAGCAAACTTTCATAAAAAAAATATATACTAGTATATCTTAGTTTTGGCGTAGGAGAAACTAAAATTTAATGTGTAAAGGTCAGACCCAGAAATCCTTTTGGTCAAAAATACGTATAAGATAACTCGCACCCTTACTGGTCGAAATTATATGTGCTTTTTAGTACCTGCTCTAAACTTGGTCAAAATTACATCCGCCCGTTAGAACCAACTGCAATATCTTTCGTCCAACATGATAATACCTTATTTCAGCGGGATCAACAACAAGCGGGATAATGCTGCATAATGCACATATATCGCTGGTTTAACTATGGCTTATTTAAAGCAACATGATTTGAATATTCTTCCTTGGCCTACACGTTCTTCCTATGTATTCTTGATAGAACACATATGGGATATGGTAGGGAGAATTATGTGTGTGCGAATTGTCCATTGTCATAATTTACACTTTTAATTTTTATTTATTGTATTATTATGTGATGGATAGCTCTGACAATGGTATCAACGGCGATACATTCAAAAATATAAAATACTAGCCGACCCGTGCCCACTTCGTTGGGCGGTAATAATATTTTTCTCTGAACTTTTATCATAATAAATTATAGCCTATAGCAGTCCTGAAAAGTTTAGCTTTCTGACTGTAAAAGAATATTTATGATCGGCTCAGTATTTTCGGAGATTAGCCCCTACAAGCAAAGTTACAAACTTCACCTATAGATAACCTACATTTAGATCCGCAGTGACTAGAAGCAATTTTTGGATTTTTACTCGCGCAGTAAACAAATCGAGGGTGGACGAACATGCGCACTTAAAAGCCGTGGCAAAATCCAAACACCTGCACCCCGTGCCCTCCGGTCATGGTCTGACCGTGACGCTATTTAGCTACCGGAAAACCAGGACGGCATCGACAAATTCTTTTCGATAATGGGGATAGTCTGTTTAGCGCAAGCGCATTCACTCTCGATTTGCTTGCGCACAAATTCGTTTTTCGCCCATGAAATGTAACTTTTGTTTCACGCAGGTAATAACAATGGCAATCCATCGAGATGAGTGACTTTACCCCTTATAATATTGAAAATATAGATTTTTAAAAACCTAAATACAAAGATTTTATACTTTGTTTACTTTATATAATATTTTTCATTAGCTGTCACTGGCGCTTATAGTACTACAACCCTATCATCCAGTTTATCATAAATTACATAATAATACATCTTTAAAACTGCCGCTGGCTCCCCCTTACGGCAAATGCGGCGATCATCAATACGGGTTTTAATGGAACAATCGTGCTCTATCGGTGTTTTCGTTCTCACAGCTCCGCGTTCTTGTCAAAGAGATAATAATATGGAGGAAGGAAATATGATGTATACAGAGTGGAATATTTAATTTAGATTGCGCAGGAAAGAGCTGATATACGTACACCAAATCATAAAGAACTTAAAACATTTTTCATTTGGTTTTAACAACTTTTAGTATAGATGGTGAGTCAGAAGTCTGACAAATCTTATTTACTCGTTATCCATAAAACTTTTTAATTAATTTTTTTGTAGGTATATAGCCAGATATAAACTTCATATATTAAACATTTTTTGATGTACTTATACAGGGTTGCTCACAAAAGCGTGAGGGTAAAATATTTTTTTAATGGATTAAGCACTCCATATTTTATATAATTCTAGCACTATTCTGTAATAAGTAACACACAACAAGACACCCTGTATATCCTCTGCTCATTGCTTCTGACGTGTTCTTAATACTTAATACTAATAACAGTCAGAATGTTATTCTCCATGAATATCCTTCTACAACTTTTCTGCGGTTTAATACCATAAATACAGCGCAAACTCCTGTTCTGTAGTAACAGTACTCTTTGCATATCATACATATTTCCCCATACAATTATACTATATCTCAACTTAGACTGTACAAAAGTGTGATAGGCCTGCACAGCCACATCTGTACCAACCCTTTCCGCAATGATCCTTAGAGCATAACAGTATTTAGCAATCTTAGTAGCTACACCCTCAACGTGCACTCTCCAGTCCAACCTCCTGTCATCGTCAATTTCCAAAAATGATATGCTTCCAGTAGATTTTATTATTTTATTATTATATAAGAAATTAAAATAATTAGTCGCCCTGTTACAAAACAGAATGCACTGAGTTTTTGACACATTAAGGACCAGGTTGTTGGGCAGAAAATACTCCTCAAGAGCATTTACCACTGCCCCCACCTTTACTGACAGCAATTACATGCTATCCTCACTAAAAGTAAGTAAGGTATTATCAGCATACAGTACAGTCTGCTCTCCTGATACGTCCGGCAGTTCATTTGTATATAAAATATATAATAAGGGTCCCAGAATGGAGCCTTGTGACCCCCTCATCATATTTACTTTTACTGATTTAAACATTGTACCATAGAGACCAGACTCCACCACCTGCTGAGTTTTTCCGGTCAGATATGACCGTATCAAGGTCAGCAATTCCCCTAATACCATACATTTCCAGTTTATATAACAATTTAGCATGATCTATGCTATCAAAAGCCTTAGAAAGGTCTAAACACATAGTCAAGGTCTACTTTTGCTATTTAAAGATTCAAAAATATTAACAAGTGCTTGATACATAGCCGGAATTGTTGATTTGCCCTTTCTAAAACCATTTTGTCTATTTGAAATAACTGAGTTTCTGTCGAAAAAATTCACAAATCTACAATACAACGCTGTTTTAAAAAATTTACTGATATTTGATAGCAGTGAGACCGGTTTTTCCCTCATTTTTTTCTCCCTTTTTATTGATTCAGCTATTTTATTATGTACTTCTTTTAAAAACTGATATGGGAATTTGGTCGTCACCTACTAATTTTTTGTTTTTAAGACCCTTGATGATCCTGACAATTTCCACAGAATCGGTTGCAAATAAGAAAATGAAGGAGACCAGCCTTTTTGTCTTTGGTAAATGATTTCGATAGGCAAGGCCATTTTGGTGATTTACAGCAGGCAAAGAGTCTATAAAGTATTTATTTTAATTATTTACTATATTTTGTGGATCGCTATATTCCTCAGAGAAGTTTTGTATTATACTATTTTATTTTATTTTTACTCTCCCGTAAACAACTTGCCAAGAAGCTTTTACTTTACTTCCAGAATTTTTAATAAAACATTTATTTGCTGTCTGTTTTTATTACATTTTTTAGGATTCTATAATACTTACTATAATATGCATTTGAAATTAAGCCTTTGGATTTTGTAAAATATAGAACTCTTTTTGCCTGCAAGATGTTTTTATGTCTGTAGTAATCCACGGGTTAGTTTTTGGCAAGAGTTAATTTTTTTGTTATGCGCACAATCGACGCAGACTTCAAATCCAGGACGGATACCCAAAGCTGAAATCTGTCGAATATTCCAGAATGGAAACATTTCACGCAGAACCATTTATAGAACAATAGCGAAGTGCGAGCAGGAATACCATGTCTGAATCTCCCAAAAGTGGAAGACCACGTGCATTTACCGCACAGAGGTCAGAGAGATTGGTGAGAAGAGCAAAAAACCAGATTGGAATGTCAACGAGGAGACTGGCTAGGCAATACAGATCTTCTAAGAGTACGATATCGTTGGAATTGAGGAGAAATGGTCTTAAATATCGAAAGAGACGTAAGTGCCCCAAATAACAATAAATTTCTTCATTAAAAAAAAACGATAAATATTGTGTGCCAAAACTTTTAGGACATACGTTATAACATCACCCCTGATTATAACTGGATTTTGGTGCATCAGTCCGACGTGACTGTAAAATTTGCTATCTCTGGTCTCTTATCTCAGAATCTAATTCAAGAATGTATAAGCATATTATAACAAATTAATCAATACGATAAAAATACAAAGCAATTTGTAATGCAAGCCATATTTTACGAGAAAAAAATAGTTTCTACATTTTTCTGCCACATAAATATTCACTTACTTCAGTTATAAAAACATTTTTACGACATACGACACATAAATGATTATTAGACACTAAACGAGATCCATATCACCGCAAATTCCTCAAACAAATTAATCTAATTCACATACCTTAAGCAGAATTAACCGACCAAGAATGGCAGACAACGATCGTATAAGACTTTCCAGAATCTGCCATATTTGTGCTATAATTATAGCACAATTATGCCACCATAGTCGGTGTGATGGCCTGTGCGTTAAAGCGCTAGGTCGTTATGCGCACAACCGACGCGGAATTGGTTCGAATCTAGGCCAGACCAAAATTTATTTATAAAATTTAGTCAGGCATTTAGTGGATAGCCCAACAAAAGATGGTCAAAAAGTGTAAAATGTATCGACGCTATCTCGCAAAGAGTTGCATTGCTATGGATAACACAGGTGGTATGTCAAGAGGTGATGAGTTTGTTGATACAGGTACAAGGCGCCGGAACTCACTTTGCCGTGTTCTACGCAACCGCACACTTGCGGACCCCAACTAGTTGAATAATAGGGATGAAAACGACCTTTCCTGGTTGGGGGCCCGGCCTTGGGTTATCTTGGATAGGACATCCGTGGTTTGGAACTCACGTTAAGCTGTAGGTCCCGTCTGGCTGATATTATCCAGACGTTATTCAAGGGTGCACATTTGCACAATAAGCCGTGCGGCTGCAGTGCATTAGGGTTATCCCAGTCCCTCTTAAATCTACCATCTGTACCATCACTCCTGATTATAACTTAATTGATTTTGGTGCCTTAGTCCGACGTGACTGTAAAATTTGCTATCTCTGGTCTCTCATCTCAGAATCTAATTCAAAAATGTATAGCATATTATAACAAATTAATCAATACGAAAAAATACAAAGCAATTTGTAATCCAAGCCATATTTTACGAGAAAAAACAGTTACTACATTTTTCTGCAACATAAATATTCACTTACTTCACTTATAAAAACATTTTTACGACATCAATTAGACCAATTAACACACATAAAAGATTATTAGACACTAAACGAGATCCATATCACCGCAGATTCCTAAAATAAATTTAATCTAATTTACATACCTTAAGCAGAATTAACCGACCAAGAATGGCAGACAACGATCGTATAAGACTTTCCAGAATCTGCCATATTTGTGCTATAATTATAGCACAATTATGCCACCATGTAATTAAGAAGACATCTTGAAATTTACTGCATATACAGATGAATATATTTCATCTTGTTTCAAGTGGAAATGTATACGAATGGCAAAGCTAATAGAAATATTTAGAATTCTCTATTCACTTAGTTGTATAGAGTATCATTGGAGTAAATAATAATGTTTATATGTGATGTGATTATATACACATAGTTGCATCATCTAATGACTTAAATAGAAATTCTAGTTTGTGAAGTGTCATAAATAAGAACTGCTGCGTGTTATGGTTCTTCTTTGCCAAGGGCGTACCAACCTATTTTTTTTTGTATCTGAAAAGTTATTTATCGTCAGTGTAATTCGCAATGTGCGTTACTCCATTTTTAGAAATTTTAGAGACGCATTTTTTAAAGAAAATCTTTTCAGTTATATGTGGTAGCATATAGTAGAAAAATAACTTAATTTGAAAGAATATAAAAATTTCTTATATAGTGTGTATACAGGGTGATTCAAAAATCGATCACGAAACTTAAGGGGTGATTCTACTTGACAAAATAAGAGTAGAGCTTCATATATATATATATATTTTTAAATGTCATTCGTTTTCGAGTTACAAGCCGTCAAAGTTCAATTTTTATTTTGGTTTTTTCGACATATTGCATTTATTTTTAACCAATCCACTTGATATTTGGCACACAAATCAAGCTTTGCAGATTCAAAAATTTTAAGACAAAAGTACTTTTTTAAATACCGCCAGAGGGCACTTTACCTAAAACTTAAAATTTATTTACATCATAACTTTTTTATTTTGACAGCTATCGCAAAGCTGGGGGCGCCATTTTATTGATAATCAAAAACTTAAAAAATAGGGTACTCTTTGTTAAAGTCGATAAACCTCACCGTTTAGGCACCAATAGACATCAATTTCAATCAAATTACCTACATACATACAGGGTGTCCAGTAACTCAACCGACAAACTTAACCAAACGATTTTACAACCAAAGATAAGAAAAAAACGTCATATACACATATGTCCTAAACGTCTTAAATTAAAAAAGTTTTTTTTTTATATTTTCACACCGTAGTTTAAAAACTAAGACGTTTAGG
This sequence comes from Listronotus bonariensis, assembly GCA_014170235.1. Lineage (NCBI taxonomy): Eukaryota > Metazoa > Arthropoda > Insecta > Coleoptera > Curculionidae > Listronotus > Listronotus bonariensis. Next base: position 17,878 of record JACEGR010010420.1, read on the forward strand.
ACATATGTTTATATAAAGTTTTTTTATATTTTCTGTTGTAGAATCGCCCCGTTAAGTTTGTCGGTTGAGTTACTGACACCAGTATGATGTAGGTAATTTGATTGATGTAAATAAATTTTAAGTTTTAGGTAAAGTGCCCTCTGGCGGTATTTAAAAAAGTACTTTTGTCTTAAAATTTTAGAATCTGCAAAGGTCGATTTGTGTGCCAAATATCAACTGAATTGGTTAAAATAAATACAATATGGCGAAAAACCAAAATAAAAATTGAAATTAACGGCTTGTAACTAGAAAACGAATGACATTTTGAAAAAAATTAAAATATGAAGCTCTATCCTTATTTTTTCAAGTAGAATCATCCCCTTCAGTTTTGTGACCGATTTTTGAATCACCCTGTAGAAGGAAAAAAATTCAAAAATATTGCCTACTAATTTTGGGATACTCTGTATAGTCGAAAAGCTAAAAGTTTTTGTCACCTATTTTTAAAGCAGTTGGTAAACGCTTCAATAATTATTTGTCAAACAAAGTTTTCTTTGGTCTAATTTGTTAGAGAAAAGTGACCAAATATGGAATACCATTTGGTTTTTACACATAATTTGCATAAACATTATAAAAAAACTTTTGTACTAATTTATTAACAATCATATATTTTTGCTGTATTATGTAAACATTTTTGGTTACATTGATCACTTTTAAGTAAGATTAAAAAAACTAAATAATAATGAGGATAGCTAAATATGGAATGCTATAAATATCATTAAAATTTAAACTTAACTAACACGAAACTCTGAAAACTTTAGTATAACAAAGAAAGCAATACAAATTATTAGCAAAAATCACAGATTCAAGCGTCAGACTAAGGTCCTGCGCAATTATTATATTTCCAGAGCCCACACATAAGGCACTTGATCCATGTTTCCCCATGAGCATTATTCAAAAACAGCATGCCACAGACAATGCACTCCGAATATTTAGAGTCTGTAGCGGTATTTCCTGTTAATCGGGCTTACTGTCTGTAACAAACAGCACCACCTGAATCTTTTTTTTACTTTTTTTCATTTTGATTTACTTTTGATACTTTTTTTCTTTGCAAATTTATTTTTTCTTTTTTTCCTGCAGCATGATCTGATTACTGTTGCAACAGATTATTTTTCCTCTATAAGAAGCTTTTAAATTATCAAGAAGACCAATTCCAATTCTGGAGTAGTCCATAATTGGTTACTAAGATCTGTCCATATTTGAAATTAGTGACGACTTTAAATTTATGTACATATTTTTATATTTAGGAAAGTTATACAATTAAATAACGTTAAAACCTGCATGCAATGCAATAATGCT
>JACEGR010010421.1:0-19212 GCA_014170235.1 Listronotus bonariensis
TAGTTATTTATTAGATAAGTGAGTTATATTACATATAAGTCACGCAAGAAAAGTTAAAAGGTAATTTTCTTAAGTGACTTATATGTAATAACTCACGTGTCTAATACAAAATTTTATCCAACACTTTCGTATAAATCGTTTTTAATATCGAAAATAATTTGAAAACGTCATCCATTATTTGTTACTTGTCATTGTCAACACCAGCAACAAAATTTTGTATTTTTTGGAAAGCAAGCTTGTTTGGTTGTAATGCATTTTGTTGGTAACTACGGGTTTGTTTAGTAAACAACTTTGTAGACAAACATAAAAATGCTTTGCGAAATGGAAAATTGTGAAGTTCCTGCGGAAATTTTGGAAGAAGCTGCGGTAGCGACATGCAGTTTAATTCCAGAGAAGTCAAAACTAACGTACAATAAAGAATTTGAAGATTTTAAAGCATGGAGGAAAAGGCGAGGAGTTGGTACTATAAATGAAGATGTTATTATGGCTTACTTTCTGTTTTTATCGAAAAAAGTTGCTCCCTCATCAATGTGGACCAAGTATTCAATGATAAAAACGACCTTAAAAGTATATAAGAACGTGGATATAGGGAGGTATGGAAAAGTTGTCGCTTATTTGAAGAGCAATTCAAGAAATTTCAAACCGAAAAAGGCAAAAATTCTGGAGAGGCAATACATCGAAAAATTTTTGGCTGAGGCACCTGACGACGAGCACTTAATGTCAAAGGTATGAATTTACTTTAGTTTCTGGTATTAAATATTTATCTGTTCGGATTTTTATAGGTTGCATTAATATTGGGAATCGCTGGTGCATGCCGTTGTGACGAACTAACTCGCTCAAGTATTGAAGATATAGTAGATAAAGGCCAGTACATATATGTTTCTATACCTGATACCAAGACGAACAAATCGAGAAGCTTTACAATTTTAAAAGAAGGATTTTTGGTAAATGTGCTTGAATTATTTAGAAAATATGTGTCCCTAAGGCCAGAGAACACGCGTCACAAAAAATTTTGTGTCAACTTTCAAAAGGGCAAATGCACTAGGCAATGCGTGGGAATAAATAAAATTTCGAAAATTCCGAGAGTAGTTGCTCATTATTTGCAACTACCTGATGAAATCTTATATAGTGGTCATAGCATGCGGCGTTCTTCAGCGACACTTCTAGTCAACGCTGGGGCCGATATCACCAACCTTAAACGCCATGGCGGGTGGAAGTCTTCTACCGTATCAGAAGGATATTTAGAAGATTGCATCTCTAACAAGTTTGAGATTGCAAGACGAATACAGGGTGAAGTGCGCACCAAGGCAAGTACTAGTGCTGAAAGACTTCCTGAAGAACACTCCGCACAATGTAACGTTGTCCAAGATAAATCTAATATAACAATTACTGTTAATATAAACACGAATAAATTGTAGTATAATATATTAGTTGTTTTATGTTATTTTTTTAATTGTGAAATGTTGAAAGTAATAAAGAATTAGTATAAGTCACTAGTGAGCTAAAGTCTATAATTCACTAGTAAGCTAAAGGGTACTTTAGCTCACTAGTGTAGATATTATATGTAAGTGTTGGATAAATATCTTTTATCCAACACTTACATATAATATCTACATAATTGATCAGATTTTGAGGATATAAAGTGTACTATAAGTCACTAGTGAGCTAAAGTACCCTTTAGCTCACTAGTGAATTATAGACAATACAAAATTTTGTTGCTGGTGTTGACAATGACAAGTAACAAATAATGGATGACGTTTTCAAATTATTTTCGATATTAAAAACGATTTATACGAAAGTGTTGGATAAAATTTTGTATTAGACACGTGAGTTATTACATATAAGTCACTTAAGAAAATTACCTCTCTCGCCCTTCGGGCTCGAGAGTTAAACTTTTCTTGCGTGACTTATATGTAATATAACTCACTTATCTAATAAATAACTATTTTTGACTCGTTTGGACTTTTTTTGCATATACAGGGTGTAAACAAATACAACAAATTTTAGAAAGAGATTTTTTAATTGAAAAATAAGAAAAAAAAGATTTATATGAACATATGTCCTAAACGTATAGGTTTTTGAGATACAGGGTGTTTTTCTTTCTTTTCAAAAAAACAAAAAATTTCGAAAACACCTATTTTAGTACAAACTGTTATACTGGATATAAACCTTATTTAAATAAGTATTTATTTATTGTTGGTACATAACTGCTGACTAAAAATTATAAAATCTTATTTTTAAAAGAAAAAGATTACGCAATGCTTTGTTTATGGTCTAAAAATATGCAATTAAGTGAATTTTATTTATTTTTCTCTTAAACTAAACAAGATACAAACAAAAATTAAAAGACATAAAAGCAATATTTTTATTTACTTAATTTAAAGAAAGCACAAACATTTTTCACACATATACACAGTCAGTGGCGTACCGTTTTTTGTTGGAAATATTCTTTCAGTTGCCTCTCGAGACGCCACTGGATTTGCTAAATGTAATTAATGTCATTAACAATATTGCACATACATTTTATTTATTAAATGAATCGTTTATTTCAGAAACCCCCTATCTCCAGAATATTACATTTTGAGTAAACTAATAAAAACTACACAGTTTCAACAAAAACAATTTTTTGTGATAAAAAACAGTTTTGAAGCCGCTCGACAGACGTTTTTAATGTGCATAGATAGGGGATTTCTGCACTAAACGATGTGTTTACCCCTATACAATTCAATTTGACCCAAAAGTCAATTTCTAAAATTTTGGTCGATATGGGCTTTCTGAAATAAACGATTTAAATATCCTATTGCCTATACCCAAAACTACGTAGACAAAAGTTACAGAACATTGTTTGCGAAAAAATAGGTAAAATTGTCATAAAATGATGTAAGTGGCAAACTTTAAAAATCGTTTCTCGAATACTATAAACCCTGAAGACTTCTATCTAGCGTCATTTTGTTAAAGAAGGGCGGAGCTTTTTTTCTATAAACCAATGCCTATACCCAAATCCCCATAGAAAAACGTTATAGGGCAAAATACAAAAAAAAAAAAGAAAAAACGCGGTTTCTCGTGATTTTTTTGCTTCGTTTTTTGAGCATATTTTTGTCAAAAATAACATTTTTTTAATTCTGTAAGAACTCCTCAACAAAAAATTTAATTTTCTTCAACTTTTCTGTTGACTACTACCAGGAATGGTGCGTAGTTTATGACCTAACCTCGAAAAACTAAAAAGGGGCTGTTTTCACCCTGTTCTCAAAACGCACCCCTTCAAATGGTAGCACTCCTCGGTTTTTTAATGGTTGGGGATCCATTGACCATATAAAATAATAAAACCCCTTTAACGTTATAGTTCCTTTTTAAAGTATAGAATCAATAGCCTATTAGTTCGCCATCTTGGGTGTTCCACCAAGTTGGATTTATAATGGCATTACCTTATTTTTAAGTTACTCTTATTAAGCTCTGTTTTTATTCCCATATTGTAAAAGTGCATTAAAAATAACTAGTAGGAGAAAGTGGGGTGGATTCATACAAGGGGCACCTACATACATTCAGTTTATCTGAAGTTAGACACGAAGTAAAATAGTAACGTAAGTGGGTGTGCACAGTTTTTATGTGTGTTTACAGAATAGTGAAGTTTCAGAATTTTCGGGGCGGTAAGATCGAGTGCACAACACGAAACGTGTTTTTGCCTCGCGTAAGTAATTTCATAACGTAACTTTGGACATATTTTATGGCCAGTTACTATTTTTGGATTAATTATTGCTATTTAATTCTAATTATAATAATACAAAGGCACTAATTTAATGTGTAAATTAAGATAGATAAATACGGTTTTTCTATTTCAAATTTTTTCATTAATTTGCATGTGATGGGGCAGATTCATACACAAGTATATGGGGCACATTCATACTGTATAATTGTACCCCTGGCCCTTTATGAATATTTTTTTATCTACTATTGTTTGTTACACCGACGATTATAGTTATAAATATTATATAAAGTTTCATTTTTACGGGAGAAAAACAGGGTTCTTTATGAACTTTGTGTCTTTGGATGTCAAGGATCAGTTAATTTATCAGACAAAGTGATGATATTACCACAGATCTTGGGTCATAATCTGTTAATAACATAAGCATATTAATTTTAGGTTTTGTAAGTTAAGGTATCTTTGTGTTAACTAGAGTTTTTTATTTAATATAATTAATAATGTATAAGCAATATTTTTTTACATTTTGAGATTGTTGCTTTTAATAAATATATCTGATTAAAATAAAAAATGTTATTAAGTGTCATTGGTAGATAACCTTACATGTAACGTAAAGACCGTTTAATGACACTTTGTTCCCTATTCGTTACTTATGTTCATATCACGAAACTATTGCGGTGTTAAAATAGGCATTAACAGATTTAAATAAAACCTGTTTTTAAATATTGAATTTTACTATTTGTTTTGTATGTTAAAAAAATGCATTTGTGTTTTCTTATAAAGTATGGTATAAAACAATAATAAACAATAATTATGACGAATTAATAGTGATCTTAAATGTGCCCCGTCGGTTTTATGAATGTACCCCACTAATGGGGTACATTCATACATTTTGCTTTTTTTTTGTAAAAGTCTTATGGAAACTCGCGCATGTAGATTTTCAATAATATTAAGGTTCTATTACAATATAAAATAGTTAGGCTACTAGTGTGTCATAAATTAAAAGAGATATACCTAAAACACGGCACTCCACAAAGCAAAATATAAAAACTGTATGAAGCCTCCCCACTTTCTCCTACGCTATGTTTAAAGTCCGCCATATTGGGTGAAAAGTCAGTACGTAAGGAATAAAGTAAAAATAATAAAGTTTGGTTGTTATTTTCTAAATGTTTAATGAAGGGTTTAAGTAAGTTTAACTAAAACTTAATTAAATCTATACAAATAGGTTTCTTTTTCTTTTGATATTTTCTCGAAACTTCTAGAAGTGCAATGTTTAGGATGGATTTTAGCTGCAGCTATAATTTTCTGCCGCATTTAAAACTGCTAAAATCCCCAAAAGTTTGAAAATTTGTCCTAATGCAGTTTTAGTAAAATGTTTTTAGGGTTTTAAAGGATTTATCCGGGAAAACTTTGAAGTTTTGTTGAGAAAACAATAATTTTAAAAGGCCCCAACTCGTTTAAACTAAATTAAATCCTTATCTAAACCACTTATAAAAATGGGCCAAATAATTATTTAAAAAAAAGCGTGTTAAAAATGAATAGTTTTTTACCTTATTTGTGAAAAAATATTCAGGAACTTACACCTACCCTAATTGTCCTTTTCTGATTTTTTTATAACAGGATTTTTCCCAAAAGCTTTTTATTTTTATTAACACGCTTTTATTAACTTGGGTTGTAACTATCTATCAATCTGGCTATGTAACGGAATCTTTGAGCCTAATTTTAACCAACTTCCAGCTATTCGATTTCTTTGAAACTTTGCAACACGTATTAAGGAAACATGACAATGCAATAATCTGCAAACAGTATCCCGTTATCTTTTTTGGATCGCCAGGAAAAAAATTCCATTATATTATAAAAACAACACCTAGGTTGCCATCTGTTGGCAACATTTCAAACTTTGCTATTAAATGAAGAAGACATTTTTAGTTTTTACACAATTTGGTTAGTTGCACCATTGGTGTTCAATTTTTATGAACAATAAAAATTAATAAGTTCTTTTACACAATTGGGTTAGTTGCACCATTGGTGTTCAATTTTTATGAACAATAAAAATTAATAAGTTCTTTTACACAATTGGGTTAGTTGCACCATTGGTGTTCAATTTTTATGAACAATAACAGTTAATAAATGCCGTTAACACGCTTTTATATTAACTTGGGTTGTAACTATCTGGCTATGTAACGGAATCTTTGAGCCTAATTTTAACCAACTTCCAGCTATTCGATTTCTTTGAAACTTTGCACACGTATTAAGGAAACATGACAATGCAATAATCTGCAAACAGTATCCCGTTATCTTTTTTGGATCGCCAGGAAAAAAATTCCATTATATTATAAAAACAACACCTAGGTTGCCATCTGTTGGCAACATTTCAAACTTTGCTATTAAATGAAGAAGACATTTTGTAGTGGGTTGCAATATATTGGCAACGGTCCAAACATTTCCTGGATTGCCATCTGTTGGCAAAATTTCAAACTTTGCTACTTAATGAAGAAGAAATTTTTTAGTGAGTTGCAATCTGTTGGAAAAATTTTAAAATTTGCCACTCTTGTTCATTAAAAATTTTTTCGCCATTTAGTCAAGAGTAGCAGAAACTAAAAATGAAAAATAATTAATAGTTTAAAAAACTAAAAAACACGCTTTATATGCAACCGAACTAAAATTAGAAAATAATTTTTCATTAAAAAATATTGTCATTTCATAGTAAAAAGCGTGGGGTGATAAATATATTAAATGTTATAATTATTATATTTGCAAATATCTATGATGGAAAAGTTATGAAAAAATAGTAAAATGCACTCTACGCTTTTACTATGAAATGACAATATTTTTTTAATGAAAAATTATTTTCTAATTTTTAGTTCGGTTGCATATAAAAGAGTGTTTTTTTAGTTTTTTAAACTATTAATTATTTTTTATTGTATGACTTTATAAATTGTATAAGCAATAATAAATAAAAAACTGAATGGCCTATTGTCAAAACGCAAAATACAGAGGTATTTTATTTTTAAGTTTAAAATATAGGCACTAGCTAAACGACTGCCGGCGGTTTTGCTTAATTACAAAAAACCGCCGCCCGGCTGTTTTATCCATTTTCGTTTATGAAAACCGCCGCAAATCTAAATTAATTTGTTATTACGGGCGGTGTTTACCCTTTTATAGGTAGATGCCGACGTCCGGCACGGCGGTCTTGTTTATAAGAACTAATAAAAACCGCCGAATAATAGTTAAAACTAACCTTACTTTAATAATTATGTGTTTTATTGTTTAATTTTTTTTTATTGATTAAAAGACAAAAATAAAACTGAGAGATACGTTAGACACCTACGAGGATTTTGTCGAAGCTCTTGTTGAAAAAGAAAAGTCACGAGTATTTTAGCAGCAAGAAAAAAACTGATTGTTTCATAGAATCAAAACTAAACTATTACCAATTAAAGTAAGAATGTATTGAAACTTTAACATTTTCAGGAAAAGAAAAGAAGTAAACACTGCTTAAATTTTCAATCATATTATTAACATTTAAGCAAAATAGTTTAGGATGGCCCAAGAGGTACAGGGTTATGAGTGTTGACACTTAAGCCACAGGTTCAGAATTTGAATTCGAGTAGCTAATTACCTTGTTTTAACATTTTTTTTTTTTGCTAATTTTGTTTTCTATTTTTAATCTGATTTAATCTTGACGGTAGCAGATTTTCCACCAAAACATCAATTTTTAATAAGATTTTTGGATTTTTGGGTGGTTTTCTTTTTTTGATTCAGGCAACCGGTCATTTTAAAGAGGGTCAATAGGGCTGAACAAGGTCAGCTGGCTAAATCTCAAATCCAGGACCAAAGCGGTCCCATTCTTTTTAGATCGACCTCTGGCGTCTGCTCAACAAAAAGACCATTGAGTAATGGAGGAAGTTCTATCTGAGGAAGTTTTAAAAATATAAAGAAATAAACGATTAAATCTCCCAATATGATTTTTATCCGTAAACATATTTCAATCGGATATTCAATAACTTTTCAACAACCCTTATCCTTTTCCTCTCACATTTTCGTCGTCGCATCTGTTAAAAATTCATAAAAGCGACTACCACTACATCAGAAATCAATTTAGATACATAATCTATTTCCATTTTTATTTAAAATAAAATCAGCGATTTCTGGTGATAAATTCACAAGTCCGTGATATAAAGATTCGGCATAAGAAATAAAATAAAAGGTCAGAAGCGCATCAATAATACATTTTATTTTCTGGCGTCTGTGAATAGCATTATTCCCTGTTTGGTGTCAAAAATGCATTTTTTCGGACTGTACAAAGTACGTAAGTAACTTAGGGGTTATAACTTAAACCAAAGTCATTTAAAAAATAGATACAGTGCTTGTCTAAGTTTAGGACCCCTCCCCTCCTAAATTTTAAATTGTTTGGTGTTTTTTCATAAAAATTTTAAAAGAATATTTTAGTCAAGAAATGACAAATATAAATATCAAACTGAGAGCTGGGTGCTATTTTGAAAAAAAAATTAAACGAGATGGGGGTTTTGTAACACATCATTTTTAAGCTTTTGATGGGTACTTTATTACCCCAGAATATAAAGTCAATATCTTTACCTACTATAAAATGGTGGTACTTTGAAAATTTCCTGAATACCTCATTTGAATGGCCATATTTCCCACACTAATAAAGTTAGATACATTAATGTATTTTTAATGTCATTTTCTTAAAGCTCTTTTAACAACCTATTTAATGGTGATATTAGTGATAATATACAGGGTAGGACAAAAAACATATATTTTTTTAATGACGCACCTTGTATACTATCGTCATTAAAAGATATCCAGAAGAAAATACCTCATTTGGTATATCTAATTTTATTAGGTATTTATGTATTTTTTGAATCTACTGATATTTTGTGGTAAGTAAAGGTATTGACTTTATTTTCTGGGGTTATAAAGTACTCGTCAAAGGCTTTTAAATAATGTGCAACAAGCATTAATTTTTATTATCAAAATGGCGCCCAACTCTCAGTTTGACATTTATATCTATCATTTCTTACCTAAAATTTGGTTATTGTTGTTTTACTAAAATCCTTAAATTTTCACAAAAAATTTCAAGCCATTCAAAAGTTAGGAGGGGAAACCTGACATTAGGCAAGCCAGTCAAAGGAATAAGGTTCTCTCTCTCTCTCTCTATTTTTTTATTGGTTTTGGTCCCTTCAGGTCCAATCCACCACTCTCCCCTTCCGAACTATGCTTCGTCGGCGGAAAATCTGGATAATCGAGCTCGTAGCTCCCAGAAATTCCAAAAGAAAACAAAAATAATTCTACAATTGATGCAATGCATAAATTGTCGGCTGTCAAACCAAGACCCGCTACTGGTGTAACGTATAACCATCACTTTCACTACTGACAGTTCCCATGGCACGCCCATCTATTTCCCGCCATTTGAGAAATACCTCGTGTTCACCACCAAACAGGATACCATCAGCTTATAGGAATCTTCGCTTACAGCCCTTAGATCCAGAAGAAAGATGCCGCCAATTTAGCGTGAATCTTTCCTTGATCCCCGAAGGTAAAAACGTTCGTACGGCACCTCTCACTACTCCGGGAAGAACTTTGTAGTCCTCTACGCACGTCCGCACTGTCCAGAGGTCAAACAAAGAGTCATGTATAAGGTTGTACCACAATTTTATCATATAAAATTATTGCCTTATGTTTCGTAATCGAATCGCCCTATATAAAAATTAACATCGGAGCCAATTTTTTTCTGGATAAAAACTCTAGGCTATCGAGTTTTATAATAATATAAAGAAAGTAGTAAAAATAATCTAAATAAAATAATAATATTGTTTTTATTTTGACCCCCTGTATCTTTATTCTAATTAACTGTTAAACCCAGGTATATTTGGTTCAATCATATTATTTTTAAATGGGCAATATTTGGTAATTGGACACGATTTATTAGTAGATGCCCTGTATAAATATTTTAAAAGATCATAATTTTTACGGCTATACAAAACTACCTTTAGAATTTAATACACAACAAACTGCATTCAACAAAACAACAAAGCGTTTTCTAATTGACAAGTAAAACTCTGGACCAAATAAATTCCTAAAGATCGAAAAACTTTTAAAAAAGTGCACTAGCTTAAACTTTTGCTTATTTTCGTAGTTTTAAAAGTTTGGGGAAATTATTGTTCCGCATTGAAAGAAAAGGGTTGAAAAGTGGAATAAAATACTGGCCGTCTGGGAAATTCGGAGTGAAGCTCAAATGAAAAGAAAATTGTTCGTGGACTTAATTGAGTTTAATTTTGGACAATTGGCTAAAATAAATTTAAAATAGATGGTTGTAGTTTTATATACAGGTTAAAATATTTTTGATATGATTGATATCTACAAGAATATACAGGGTGTTTTCTAATTGCGGTAAGACAATTAAAGGGCCTATTCCTGAGCTATGTTTTATTAAAAGAAAGTTTATATAAACATGGGTCCTCAAATTTCTTATTTTCAAGATACAGGTTGTTACACTTTTAATGACACCTAACAATTTCTAAAACACTTTTTAGTAATATTTGTTAGACTTAAAATAAACGTTATCTTATTAGGTTTTTTTTTGGTTATTATATAATTGCAGTATTATGCAGTTAAGCGGATTTTTTTGGAAAACCAAGCAAGCTACTTAAAAATAGAAAAATACAAAAATGTATGTGTTTTTTTAGGTGTTTCATCCGAAAAAATATTAAAGTTGCAAAAAAGACAGTGGCGTACATTTTTTGTCCATAATATTAGCTAAGATGTGTCCCACGCCGCCACAGGTCTTAAAAATTAAAATTAGTGTAGTGCTAAATTACCTTTATCTAATCTCTAACAAATTTAACACGCTGTCTTTTAGAAACAAACCATATCCCGACCTACATATGTTTATATAAACTTTTTTCATAAAATTTTCTCTGGAATATGCCTTTAGATTTTTTACCGTAATTAGTGTATTTTTTTAAATTAAAAAAAAAACTTTGAATAAAAATATGCAAGAAAAAAAACGCTTTTTATGTTAGGTCACAAACATAAAAATTAACCCTTCATTAGTTACGTGCCATAATATAACATTAGTGGTGACTTAAAGATATGTTCTGTAGTTCGGCGGATTTATTTAATGGATTGTATTTATTTGGGTACACGCCAAAAATTAAATTAAAAGTACTAAAACAAAACAAAAAATAAAAACAAGTAAAAAGATTATTAAAAAATCGACGTTTCGGTATTAAATCTGCCACCGTTGCCAAGACAAATTGAATAAAAATAATAAAAATAAAAATTAAATATTATTAAGGTTTTAAAATTTAAAATTTATATCTTTTTTAGGATATTCTGAAATCTTTGACCTTAAACGTCAAATATGTTTGTTTGGTTATAGTGTCATAGTGACATAGATAAGTAGTTGCTGGTGTATTTATTGTTTATATTACAAAAAAGGTAAATAGCTAGTTAATTTTTAATCTTCGAGTGCGATAAGTTTTATATGGGTGAAACTTGTAGACCATTAGCGAAACGCATAAAAAAACACAGATCATACATTAAAAACACAGAATTTCATAAATCAAAAATCTGCCAACACGCGTTTGATAACAATTATAAAATAAACTGGGATGCTTCAAGCATTTTAGGAAAGGAAACTTGTTCTAAAAAACGCAAAATCAAAGAAAGTGCGTATATATTATTAAATAAAGATAATTGTGTAGCAATTGTGTAGCATTACTTTCAGTTAATTTAAATAACACTTGGATACCTTTGCTTGATACTGAAGTATCTTCAGGAAGACTAAAAATTAAGTAACTATTTACCTTTTTTGTAATATAAACAATAATTACACCAACAACTTGTTATCTATATCACTATGACACTATAACCAAACAAACATATTTGACATTTAATGTTAAAGATCCTAAAAAAGATATAAATTGTAAATTTAAAACCTTAATAATAGTAAATTTTTATTGTATTTGTCTTGACAACGGTGCCACCGAGAGGTCGATTTTTTAATCGTCTTTTTACTTGATTTAATTTTTATGGTTTTTTAGTACTTTTAATTTAATTTTTGGCGTGAACCCTAAATAAATACCACCCATTATTAGTGGTGACGTCAGCCTCACAGACCGGTTTTAACATTATAACTAAAATATCTACTTTTGATAATGTTTCAACATTTCTCCTATCAAAAAACTGATTATCAACAAACAAAAACCTTACTTACTTTACTTTTATTTCAAAAAAACTTAAACTAAAACTAGTGTATTACACAATATTAGAGCGATATTGCACATTGCACATTTCTTAGTTGTGCAAAAACTGGATTTAGCTTAATTTTTATTATATTTTGTCAAACAAAAACTAACCTTATTTCACTATATTCTGCAAAAAGAAGGGAAAAATAGTGAATTTTGGTTAGTTTTGGTTATCAAGTCTAATGATCAATATCTCGAGAACGAAACGTGTCCGACTAAAAATTCTTTCAAATTCGTAGTCACCGCCCCAAAAACTCACATACACCGAATTCCAATAAAATCGGCGATGCGTCCGGTTTGTAAATAATTACCGATAATAATATTTAATAAATTAGGAGCTTGTAGCATATTTTAACTTTTTAGACCATTGTGGCAATTGGATTAACAGGAGCTAGTAGGCAGGGTAAGCTATGGAGATTAATGGTTGAAGATATCAGAGATTTCGATTCAGCATTTCGATTCAGCATTACTAGTACCATTACAGGTACTTTTGTGAAATCTGCAAAAATATCTTAGCCCTCGTCCCCAAAATATAACAAAAAAAAAAGGCTTTTTCCTAATTATTGCAACGGCAAATGCACGTAACAGGTTTTGGTATTAAAAAAATAGGAAGTATGGCGAGAAAAATAGCTAAATTCCTGAATCTGCCGAATCCAGAAAGCTACACTGGTCACTGCTTTCGGCGATCATCGGCCACAATATTAGATTATGCAGGAGGTGACTTGCTGACTTTGAAGCGCCATGGGGGCTGGAATTTAAGTGCCGTTGCAGAGGAATATATTGGCAAGCCGATTGAAAACAAACTACAAATATCTAATAAAATAATGGAGTCTATAAAGCCATCGTCGAGCAATTCCTCGAAATCCATGTTGCAGCCTTTGCCAAGAAGTAACATAGTTCATATTCATCAGAATTTTCTTTAAACATTATTAAAAAAAAACATGAGAAGAAAAAAGACCTTCCAATAATGAATTTGGAAAACTGTTCAAATATTACAATTATACATAACTTTAATTAATATTTTATTGTTATTTCACCAAATTATATAAACTTGTTTAATTATTATTGTAATTAAATATAATTGTTAAAAATTTTAATAAATTTAAAACAAATTTTTATTTTTTTGTGGTTGTAGTTGTTATGTGCAGTCGAATAAAAGTATGGTGTGCAACACGTTTGAAATCGCCTCATTGCACACTCGTGTGACTTACTTCACACTCCACACCCGTGTGCACAGAGCCTTTTTCAAAACTTGTTACACAATATACTATTAATTACGCCACTAGGCATTTATCGCGTGTTAACGTATCATGACATGTCTAAAATATTAGACAAGATGTTAAGTTCGCACTGTAAAAACGTTAACTTTCCTTGCAACAAAATAGAGTAGGTATTAAAATGATTAATATTTTAAATTATGACTAAAAATCAATTTTTAATGTAGAAAAAAAGCCCTCTAGCGGCACACAATCCATATGAATTATTACTAAAATGATAAAGCTTAATAGACTTAGGCACTCCGCACATGGTTCGGTGAAACAGCGACGAGACCGAGATTCGACAAGCTGTCGACAGTATGTACGCGTATATTCGTGTTTTAAGTGGCGACAACCGTATAGAGACGAGCATAAGTATAATGATCAATTTTTGCTATATTCTCACCCAATAAAATTATATATCACTCGGAGAGCGCCCATATTCTCCGAATCCGACCGTAACGTGGCAAAAACTACCCCTTTGAAATATTCCACCTGGTCAAAGAGAGAGCCCTCTCAGGCATGTACGTAAAACCCTGAATCCTACAGAACCTTATTTTACAGACAAAAATATTTTTTTCCTGACGGGTTAACTCCTTTTGCTATTTTATTTCAAGCTCTTTATGGGTAATTTTGTTTGCAAATATAACAAAAACAAATTATGTTTGCTTTAAAAATGTATTAAAGTAACACTAATTTTCCCGGCCAAAAACCAGACACAAACATATGAATCATACACTGTAAACAAAATACAAAACTTAAGCAAACAGCAAAAGCAAATAACAAAAGACTAAACTTTTAGGGGTTGCCCCTAAAAACTTATGACATTTAAAAACAAAATGTAAAGTTGTACTATTATTTTTCATATCAAATTACTGCCCTATGTTTCGCAGTCTGTTTATTACAAATATGGTAAAATATGCACAATAATACAAATGTGTGTGTCGTTAGTCAAAAAATTATGAAAAAATATTTTGCGGTTTTCCTGAAAAAAAAAAAAACCTTTGGTTGCTGAAGAAACAGTTTATATAAACTAAAGATATTTATAATCAAATTATACATTTTAAGTCACTTTACAGATAATTGTAATATTTTCTACGAGAATTGAATTCTGCAAGTACTAAAAGTTCTTTTTAGACAAATTTTACTAAATTTATTTTTTAGGGTATCCAATCAAATTCAAATTCAAATTATTATATTACATAAAAGCCAATAACAATATTGGATATGATCATCATTTAACAAACAAAAAATTAAAAACTATTAAATCTACAGATATCACAGATTAAAAAGAAAACAATGAACTCATATGTGCAGAGATACTATGCTTAAAAAAATGTATATACTATGTCCAATCAACATGTCTAGGGTCCGAAAATTGAGTAAAAGCACT
Organism: Listronotus bonariensis; assembly: GCA_014170235.1. Classification (NCBI taxonomy): domain Eukaryota; kingdom Metazoa; phylum Arthropoda; class Insecta; order Coleoptera; family Curculionidae; genus Listronotus; species Listronotus bonariensis. The sequence goes on from JACEGR010010421.1 coordinate 14,620, forward strand.
TTTTACCAAATAATTCTTAATTTTACGTTTAAATATAAAATATCTTAAGTTCCCTAATTTGCCGTGGTAGGTGATTAAACAATTTAACTCCAATTTATGAAGGTGCGGATTCTAGTCTTTTTGTTTTGTGTTTTTCAACGATAAAGCTATCTTTATTTCTTGTAGCATATATATGATTATGTCTTTTAAATCTTTGTGGACTACTCTTGATAAATAAAAGTAATTTATACATATAGAGAGAGGGGACGAAAAGAATCCCATTTTTAATGAAAGTTGCTTTACAGCTTTCTCAATAGGGCAAATCAAATATCAATCTAACTACTTTTTTGTGGTTATTAAAACTTCTTTAAATATAAGTTAATGAACCCCATAAGACAAGGTTGTAGCTTAGATGACAATATACCAAGCTATAATACGTATTAAGTAGATAATCTACAGATAAAATCGACTTTAGTTGAAAAATCACAAAAAATGCCCTATTCACTTTTTTACTACTATAATTTATATGGCCCACCGCATTTACCAAAAGTCCCAAAAATTTGACTTCATTGCTAACTTGAAGGTAAGATCCAATTTTTAGGCTGATTTCCTGAATTTTAGGTTGTTTTCTATTATAAAATACCAGACACAAACGTGCATGTCTTAAAAATACCCCGGTTTATACATAGTGTCTCAAATAAAGCTAATGGATGAAAAGGTCTTTCTTTTAAATTTTAACTTTTTTTTACAGACTTGGATTCTGCGTATAATGCGTTATTTTATTTTGACACTCGAAACGAAAATAAATTGATTACTAAAAACACTTAGCTACGTTATTAGAAACACTAAGCACAACAAATTTATTTTTTTAACTTCTAAATTGCATCAAAAAATGATTTAAGTCGGTTCGCTTCAAAACTATGCCATGAATTTTGGGCAAAACTTTTTCACTGTTGCATTTAACTTTTTCTTGTAATGCAGTACATATATATAACCGATTCCTGGTGCATTAGAAAACGAGAAAACTTTTTGAACGTTATCGTTCTCCAAGGCTTATTTCAGTAATGTTTTCTTTGCTCCTAAAGATTCCCCCGGATCAATTTCTTATATCCTATCTTTTCTCTACGGCTCGGCTCCAACAAGCGATACGCTTTTTGTATTATAAGTATTACTATGGATTTTTAGTTCAGTTTTAGTTTTTGCCTGCGGTAGTTGCTCGAGATACTGATGGAAATATTTTACATTAGAAGTTACTGTTGAAACATATCTATACCTGAGTGTTCGGTACTTTAAATAAGAAAAATGTATCGTGGACTTTAAGTTTTCTGCATAGCATTAGTAATTTTAAAGTTTATATTACCAATACTAAGTTAAAAACGGGATTTTTTTCTTGTTTTTTCTTTTAGGTTTATTGCTTGTTTAAAACAAAAAGCACAAAACGACTTCACTGACCAGTGTTAATCATAAGTTATCAGATGTTTATAATTTTGTTACCGGTATTAGTACAGGTAATAAAGGATTTTTCTTGCAAAATTCTTCAGAAGTAATTTTTTTTCAAGTAGGTGCAGTATGACGTAATTAACCTAAAAATACAAAATATCTACAAATATGGCGAACGTGCCGCCATTTTGCAAAAAACCGTTTGCGCGTATATCTCCGCAACCGTGCACTTGAGACCCATAAATAATATAAAGGCCTGTATTATAGGTAATTTTTTTTCTTTTTTGTTTTATATACTTTTTGCATCATTTACCGTTTACGATTTATAATATTTGTTTATTGTCTTTTTTACCCAAAACTCTTCTAATAATTGTTTTTACAATAAATTTCTAATAACTAAACTTTTTAATCAATTACTACGTTTATATCGAATAGTTGAAGCTGGCTTGAAAACAAAGCGGCTTTGAGACAATTTCCAAGTCTACGTGTTTATTTCGGTGGCTTGAAAGTCGATTGAAAATCGAGGTCAAGCACATTTCAGGCCATCGTCGTACGCATGCGACAGTTTTGCATCCAACTACACAGTAGACATCAAATAAAAAACAAACCTCACTTTTTAATTTGTCCCGTTTTGTGTGCTGTTGTTGTTGTGAGCGTGTTTTAGAGTTTTTTTCACTCATATTTTGTATTCAAATGTCAAAATCATAATATGTGAAATTAATACTGATGACTTCCGACGAAGCATTCGTCTAAAGTTAGGCAGTTATTAAGCCCGCTTCCATCGTTTGTATCGTGTTTCTAATCGGCTTCAGTAAAGTCAAACCTACGCGTTTATATCGCTTTTTCAAGCCACTTTTAAAAGCCGCTTTAACTCAAGCTAGCTTTAACTATTCGATATAAACGTAGTGAATAAATTTTCTACAACTTTTACTTTAAAATGTTTATTCTTTAATTAATATTTTTAAAATTATTGCGCCTTAATATCAAAAATCCTGAGACTACGGCTTAGCGCGAACACGTCATTTAACATCTGTCCAGGTATTACTATGGTTCCTATTCTTGGATAACGCTATACATACTTTGTTCTTATTAACCTTGTACTTGGTAATTCAACACTGAACGCATTATAACTTCAAAAATTTTAATTTTGGGACAAAAAGTTTAATCTAAAAGTTGTAGAAAATATTTCGGTTTACAAGTTTATTTAAAAAAATTATATTATTTAAACAATAAATAAGAAATTATTGGTAAAAAAATCAATAAAGAACCAGGAATAATCTTATAACTCGTAAACGGTAAATAATACAAAAAAAATCAAAAAGGTAGAAAATTGCGATCTATAATAAAGGTTCTAATAATTGTGAAAAAATAACTCCTGAGGAAAATTTTGCATTATGGACAAAAGTAACTCACTCCCCATTGCCTCTACTATATCTAGACAACTAAGGCCGGTCACAAACACAACCACTTGTGGTCGCCACCCGCTGCGGGCAAAACTTTTCACACAGTTTAAATAGACACAACGCAGACTTGGCTTTCGTAGTGGCTTATTTAAGCTTCAAGCTGCGGCGGCCACTTTTGTTTCGTCACAAACCTAACCACATCGACTAAGTAGGCCATTTCTTTAGTTGTTGCAAGTATTTACTGGTATCAGTCATTAACCGCAAATATGGCGAGACACGATGGGTACATTCAGGACTACTCAGCAGCTTTACCGCTGAGTAAGCGGCGTGTCAAAACTGTCAAAATAAAGTCACCCTATTGGCTTAACTTGACACATTTGACACTTGTGAAACTAAGCGGTAAAGCGGCAGAGTACTCCTGAATGCGCCCAATTTTGTTGTAGATGTGGTAATATCAGAAAATGAAAAAAAAGTAAAGCTTTCGGCAAACAGCAAGCGTGACGTGACAGCAGCGGGACATCAGTGCGTCAAGGTCACATGCGTATATGTCAAGGATTCAATGTTTTTAAAATGCGTCGATGCAGCGCTGTAGTCCCGTTACGCTCGCTGTTTGTCGAAAGCTTTAAGTAGCGGTTACCGGTGGCGACTGCAAGTGGCCGTATATAGCAAACTAAAGCGGCCACCGGTGGCGACTACAAGTGGCTGTGTATGCGGCCGGGCTTCTCCGGTAAAGAAAGTGTCTTTACAAGTTCTTTTAATTAAAATTAAAATTTTTAAAAACTAAAAATGAAAACAATTTTTTTCAATTTTTTATTAACTGACGAGGACAAAAATTGCTAATTATTATTTTGTAGAAAGTGTAGAGGATTTTTCCACCTTTAACTAATTTTGTCTAGTAGAAAGTTTTGTATCCATTTTTTTCATTTTTATTTCTCTCTAATAATGAAAACTAACAACGATATATTATGTTGGGACAACAACAATAATAAAATCTTTGAAAATGCCAATCTTCAAATGTGCATTGATCATTAGAACAATGTATATAAAAAATATATATATGTTTTTTGAACATATTAAATAAAAAAATAAATAAATGTGTATAGCGTTTTATACCGCCAACTATTTAAGGGTGGTAAAATGTTTAAAAAACAATTTAATACTTTTCTAAATTAATTAAATCAATTTTTTGTTAAACATGAATTAGGTACATTTATCATGGTTTATGTTTTATTAATTTTAAATTAAAACACTTTTTATTATCTAAACGCTCTTTAAATTTACAATAGTAAAAAAAAACCTAGCGAACGTTTATACAAAAATGATATCTGAAATGATAAATTAATAATCAAACTAAAAAATATAATATAGATACAGATATTAGCCTTTTTCTAACAATGTATGATTTATTTAGAAAAAAAATCGCCCGGCATTTTGTGGTTAGATTAAAATTTAACAAATCGAGATCCTTACTTTGGCATTCAAAGCTTTAGACACTTGTTTAATGGGTTGCCTATTATTATTAAAAGTATTTGCTATTATATATTGTTTATTTATAAACTAATAAACCCTTAAACATAAAATTAAAATGAAGATAATTTAAAAAACAGAAAATGTGTGTTAGCACTGATAAGTCAAAACCTTTAGTTTGTTAGAGATATACTGTAAATATCTTTTTAACGAAAATTAAGCATATGTCATATATACTTTTCAACACTAGTGTTGAAAAGTAGATTTTAACACGCGCGTGATATTATTCGTTTTCTTATCATCA
>JACEGR010010422.1:0-19206 GCA_014170235.1 Listronotus bonariensis
ACATACAGTCACTCTAGTGTTAGACGAATGACTCTAGTCACTAATATTTGTGTGTATTACATAGTAAATAGCATAAAATACAGGGATTTTGCAATAATTAATTACATTAAATTTCATGTTCCTAAAATAAATTTAAGATTAGGTAAATATGACACATTTAAGACTGACATAACTAGTTCCTCCCCTTTAAACAATTTGTTAAACACTTGCAACAGTGTTTTGTCCAATAATAACTGTGATATCTTTAACATTAGTTTGAAAGAAATAAGGACATTACTAAATCCTCAGTCAGTTTGTTGTTGTACCTCTAAATTATTTATTGTCTTTAGATATTTAGCACTTGTTATTTAGTTTGTAAGTATGTAGTCCCTTACATGTAATTACATTTATTTGTGTTTGTAAGGAGTACCAATAAATAAATTAATATTGTATTTGGCGCCATCTAGTGGTAATGGTGAAATAGATATGTTGGAGACAGATGGCGAATTCGGCCCGTGGCCGATATATTTGGACATATCGCCATATGTCCACACTATGCATGCCAAATGCCGAAATTCGGCATCTGACTAACTTAATCTGGTCATGTCGCGAAGTGCACATTTCTATACATACGCCGTTGCCAATTAAATCACAAATTATCAACCTAACCTCAAATTAGTTTAGTATAGTGTTTACGTGCAGTTTGTTTATCAGTGGTTTTTGTATATTAAATACAAAATTTGTAAGTAAAACTATGGAGGCTGATAAAAATTTAGTTAACAAGCAAATTTTTGAAGAAAAACTCATAAACTTGATAGAAAAAACGGTGGTAATAATAATTTTACCACTATATTAACTATTGAGCAATATTCATGTATTTTATTGTAATTCAGTTTGCGAACAATTGCAGCAAAGGAATCTAATTCTCTACAGGGTTTTATACGGTGCAACTGTTGTAAACAATGTGGTGACAAAAAATGCAAATGTGTAATAAATAAGATAAAATGTAATAGTAAATGTCATTCAAGTACTTCTTGTCGCAATAAATAATGAAATAAAAGTTACGTTAACTCTGTATTACATTATTTTTTTAATTTTAAATAATCGCTTTTGTCCCATTCGGCATCGGCTTATGATGTATATAGACATTTCGGGATGTGTCCAGATCATGTTATCCAGACGCCGAATTGTATAGCTTTTTCGGCATTTGACGCGTCTAGTATAGACATATGGCGATATGTCCAATTATTTCGGCTACGGGCCGAATTCGCCGTCTGTCTTCAACAGATATAATATTCGTGTTCGTTATCTCAAATAGTAAGAGTATACCAAATTTCACTTTAATCTGTCCAGTGGATTCCGAGATATTTCACTAAATGTTTGGTAAAAAAATGGTTTTAACACCCTGTAGAACGAAAACCAATAACATTTTGCTAAGCCATATTGAGCTCAAATGCTTTATTTTCATGTCTGGTATCCTACATTAACCTATGTCCGATTAATTACTGGACACCCTGTATAGAAGTGGCGCTTTACCTCAGCCTGTCATGTCAAATGTTTCAGGTGTCGGACTGGACAAACGCGTCACTTTTTCTGTCGGACAAGTTTACCACAAAGTTTTTCATGCAATTTTTAAAACATTGTGCAAAAATCGTAAGGGTTATAGTTACGAAACCATCCCCATCCGATACCCAAAACATGTCAATGGGCCTTATGGTTTGGTGACTGTAACCCTTACGATTTATGGCACAATGTTTAAAACATTGCATGTAAACGTTGTGGTAAACTTGTCTGACAAAAAGTGACGCGTTTGCCCAGTCCGGCACCCGAAACATTTGACATTGACAGGCTGGGTTACAGCGCCGCTTCCATATATGGCGGTATGAATATTCGTGGGGTCAAAAGGAACCTCCCTAAATAGGTTTTAAAAGCGGTATTATCATGAAGTCAATTTTATTACTGGCCCTGGCTCTAGTGCTACTATAGTTTTAATAACATTTTTCATATTAAAAATGTTTTATTTGTTTATTTAATTAACTTTATAGAAAAATCATTTTGCATCAAGGTAAAATACCTTGTGTCAACGAATTTATTAGACAATCCATGGTATAGGTAAATGGTATGAGAAGAGGAAAGTTTTGGTATATTTTTCACTTTCCAGTCAGTTCCACTTTAACTGGACATGGCTCCAATTTTGATTTTTAAATGGAATACCCTGTATTCCTGTATACAGGAGTGGCCCACCATATCTCGACACGGTCTGTAGCTGGATAAACATGGGGTTTTTAAAAAAGTAAATACTGGAACATATACAGGTCGGATAAGACCACAGTATAAAATTATTTTAGTCTATACAGTGTGTGTCAAAAACTGTGACGTATCACAGTTTTTTTTAATGAAACACCCTATATTTCTTGACGGTTTTAGATTCTACTTTAAAAATAACCCAAGTTTGTTTATAGTACTAAGTGTCTAATTTTCTTCGTTTTTGTGATATTTGATTTTTTTCTAAATGCAGAGGTAAAATTAAATTGATTTTACTTTAACACTTTTAACACTTTAAACTTTAAAATGTGTAACAAGATTAGAAAAAGTCTGCCATATAGTAGGTCAAATCAAGATCAAATATTGTACAGGGTGATCAAAAATAATTTCAATTTTTCAGAAAATCAAATAGCCATATCTCTCTTATTTTAAATCGAACACCCTGTATTTTTTTACGTCACATGATGACAAATAAAATAGTCTTTTAAATAGTGTATAGGTTGCCTATACCTATCTTTTGTGCTTTTTAGTAAATTCTGTTTTTGCAAATTTTCAGTCCAAATGTTTATTTAAATTAAAGTTGACTGTGACATAGCAGCCATTAATATTTTTCTTAAGAAAATAACAACGACCAATTATTGATTACTAGTATTTTAGTCAGTTTAAAAGAAATTTTAATGATTTTAAATAAAAACCGTTCTTCTACAACAACAAGATGATATAATACTGTTAGGATGTGAAAACAAGTGGTTTACTTTAGTCTAGAGTTAATCCTGAAAAATATTCCAGGAGAAACCATCTGATAACCTTAATAGTTGCTTTAAAAAATTTGACACAGTGATTATGGATAATGGAAGAAACGAGTTATAGGTCACAGAATGTCGTCATAACTGACCAGAGGCGTATTAGGATTGTTTAAAAACACAAGTTTTATCATTACCACATTCAGCTGAAATAAGTGTTATTGGAAGTAGCATTATAAGCAACTAATGAATTATAAAAATAGTGGCAGATAATAAAAAAATTTTAATTTTGTGCTTTTTTCCAACAAATTTATATTTTGCAATAACGGCTTAGTAAATAGGCATAGCTATATCACAGCCTAATTACATTTAAATAGACATTTGGAATAAAAATATGGTAAAACGGAATTTACTTAAGAAGTATAAACGATAGGTATAGGCAACCTATACACCATTTGAAAGAGCATTTGGTTTGTCATCATGTGGTGTAAAAAATACAGGGTGTTCCATTTAAAATAGGAGAGATATTGCAATTTGACTTTCTAAAAAATTGAAATTATTTTTGATCACCCTGTTTAATCTATGATCTCGATATGACCTACGTATGATAAGGCAGACTTTTCGTAACCTTGTAACAAATTTTAAAGCTTAAGGAGTTAAAATAAAATTAATTTAATTGCACCCCTGCATTTTGAAAAAAAATCAAATATCACAAAAACGAATAAAATTAGACACTTGGTACTATTAACAAACTTAAATTATTATTTTTTTGTAGAATCTAAAACCGTCATAAAATATAGGGTGTTCCATTTAAAAAATATAACTTTGATACGTGACACTTTTTTGAGACATCCTGTATAGAGTAAAATAATTTTATAGTGTGGCCATATCCGACCTGTATATGTTTCAGTATTTACTTTTTTAAAAACCCCATGGTTATGGTTATCCAGCTACAGACCGTGTCGAATATGGTGGGCCACCCTGTATTTTACCATTTTTGGATTCCTGAGACTACAGTAGCCTTTATAATAAAGCAATAAATTGAACCTTATACTATAGTATAGTTTTTTAGGTAGTTGTTAAAGAAGAATGGATTGCTCTCGCCATTTTGGAGGTTTATAGAAAACGAAAAATGTGTCGTCGAAGGTGCAGGAGCTCATGGATTGGCAGCTATTCTGGCAGGACAGTTAGACGAATTTAAAGGTAAAAGGTAAGGAGCTATTTAAATTAAACATTTTTTTCTTGGCTAATTCACTGATTTTATTGATATCTTAGCAAAGAATTAGTCAAGTGTGTCTTTTTAGAAAATACACACCTGGACAAAAAACCGGACAAGGAAAATCTTTAATAACTTTTAGGTTTTTGGCCAATTTTAATAATCTTTTCGTCCAGTAGTAGTTTTTTTTATCAATATTATTATTTAATATGGGGATTGCAAAAGTTTTGTAGGATTAGGTGTTATACAGGGAAAAGCCAAATGTTGTATTTTTGATCCAAATTTTCGAACACCCTGTGGAATAATTTAACGTCACAATTTTTACCAGTATATTGGATTTTAAAGCCCCATCTTTCTTAACATTTTTGTTTTTACTTTATATCGGTTTCTCTGTTCTAAAAGGAAGCACAAATTTTAAAAAGACGAAGAAATTTTGGTGTAAGTATACTTTACACCTTACAATTTTTTTTTATAAATATAAAAAATAAATACAAATATTAGTTTAAAAGAATTTATGGTTTCGTCCGTTACTTTGTGACCGTACATTTTAAATTAATAAAATAAAACAAAAATATACTTTGTTCATAGTCACTTTAATTGAATATTTAGCCGTGACAGCTGTTTCGTAGTACAACTACATTTTCAAACGTACTGACAAACTAAAATTATGTTACTTATATATAAACAGTAATACCTAATAAAAAACACATTTTTTAAAAAAGGTTTTAAAATCAATATGGTACAGTTGTGAAATTTAAAGATTTTTATTGCTATATTTTTATAAAAGTTTTACAAGGGGTAGATTTCTAGGTCAATCTGTGTGTTAAGCAGATGTACATTCTGTTTTTATGTTTATAGATTTCAATATTTTCTAATGTATCTAGTTTTCGCCCTTTTTGTTCTACATGTAATATTTTAGGGTATTGATTTCCGGAAATTTGTGTCCGGTTTCCAGAAAATGGTTTGCGAAACTGATGTTGTTTTCCCTAACCTATAACATGAGTTATGTTCTTTAAACCTAGTTTCGAAATTTCTTCCCGTTTGTCCAATGTAACAGCTATTACACTCTTCACAAGTAAGCTTATAAACTCCTGATTTTTTAAATTTATTTTGTTTATCTTTCACATTAAATATCATGTTTGATAATCGATTTGATGGTTTATGTGCTATTTTCTGGTTTTGTTTAGACAGGGTGTTCGAAATTTTTGTGATATTTGGCCAAAATATAGTTAGGTTTTAAATGGTTGGTTTTGTTTTTCAGGTATTTTTGGGTAAATTTGGTTGAGGGTGAGTTGTTTACGTTTCTTATTAATTATAGAGTTTATTAAGGGTGGAGGATAACCATTGTTTTGAGCGATGTGTTTTATAGTGTTTAATTCTTTTTCTAAATTTTCTTTGAAAGTGGAATGGAAAATGCGCGATGTATCATTGATCTGTATGCTGACATTTTGTGGGTAATTGGATGTAAAGAATCATTAGGTATTGTAATATCAGTAAAAGTTGGTTTTCTATAGATATCAAAATTTATGGTTCCGTAGTTAGTTTTTGTTATTTTAAGATCTAAAAAGTTAATGGAGTTTTGTTGTTCTATTTCCAAAGTAAATTTGATCTTAGGGTGTATAGAGTTAATATATTCAAGAGTATTTTTAGTCTCTATCCCGTTTCCTGAAAAGCCGACAAGTATGTCATCCACATATCGGTACCAAAATATAACATTATCTGAATGTTTGGAGTTTATAAATGATTCTTCTAGTTTTGACATAAACATCTCACGCTAAAGGGCTTGGCTTAAAGGGGGAACCCATAGCTAGTCCGTCTGTTTGTTTATAAAAGTTTCCATTATATTTAAAATAATTTTTTGTCCATACATAATTTCAAAAGTTTTAAATGTCCTCTTTTAAGAGATGGGTTCATGCTGCTTTTATTGTTTAGTTTTTCTGTTATAATTTTGATACAATCGTCTCTTGGCATATTTGAGAACATGTTAGTAACATCAAAGGATGCTAAAATTGCGTTTTCTGGTAGACTGCGATTTTTTAGCTTTTTTGTCAGGTCTATTGAATTTTGAACTGAAAATTTGGGTTTAAAGTTTAAGACATCTTTTTAGGAATACGGTTGATGTGACTTGATATTATTTCCTTTAATGGTGTATTTGAGTATGACAACTACTGGCCTTATAGGAGCATTTTCTTTATGGATCTTTACTAAGCCGTGTAAAATTAGGTGGGATGGGCTTGTTTGACTAGGAAAATAGTTTTCCAGTATCAGAAAAATGGTCGGTGTTTTTAGGGTATTTTTTAGTTCTACTCTTGTATTTTTTCGGTTGGATCTTTATTTAAGAGGGAGGGTTTTTCTTTATTTAGAAAATCATTCATTTTTTCTGGTAGAGATTTTTATTTAATATAACCATGGAGTTGCCCTTGTATCGGCTCTAGTGACAGCTAGATCATTTTCTTTTATTTTCTTTGGATGGACATAATTGTCTTCTCTTCTCAAGGCGGTTGAAGGTTAGGCAGGAGAAGTTTTAAAATTCTTAATTATACTTGAAATTTGATCTTTTGGTATATTATCTTTATTATTAAAAGAGGTTTCCTAATGTCTGTTATGATAGTTTCTATTGTGTTTTTAGGATTAACTATGGGGATTATATTTAGGTCCTTTTTCTAGTAAATTTGTTTCAGTATGTGAAAATTGTGTATCTGATAAATTAATAACTCTGTTAAAAAATTTTATAGAATTAATTTATCAGATACACAATTTTCTACATACTGAAACAAATTTACTAGAAAAAGGACCTAAATATAATCCCCCATAATTAATCCTAAAAACACAATAGAAACTATCATAACAGACGTGGAAACCTCTTTTAATAATAAAGATAATATACCAAAAGATCAAATTTCAAGTATAATTAAGAATTTTAAAACTTCTCCACCTAACCTTCAACCGCCTGAGAAGAAAACAATTATGTCCATCCAAAAGAAAATAAAAGAAAATGATCTAGCTGTCACTAGAGCCGATAAGGGCAACTCCATAGTTATATTAAATAAAAATCTCTACTAAGAAAAAATGGATGATTTTCTAAATAAAGAAAACCCTCCCTCTTAAATAAAGATCCAACCGAAAAATACAAGTAGAACTAAAAATACCCTAAAAACACCGACCTTTTTTCTGATAGGGAAAACTATTTTCTAATTAACAAAAACCCATCCCCACCAATTTTATACGGCTTAGTAAAATCCATAAAGAAAATGCTCCTATAAGGCCAGTAGTGTCATACTCAAATACACCATTAAGGGAAATATCAGTAAAATTAAACCGTATTTTAAAAGATGTCTTAAACTTTAAACCCAAATTTTCAGTTCAAAATTCAATAGACCTGACAAAAAGCTAAAAATCTCAGTCTACCAGAAAACGCAATTTTAGCATCCTTTGATGTTACTAACATGTTCTCAAATATACCAAAAGACGATTGTATCAAAATTATAACAGAAAAACTAAACAATAAAAACATGAACCCATCTCTTAAAGAGGACATTTTAAAACTTTTGAAATTATGTATGGACAAAAATTATTTTAAATATAATGGAAACTTTTATAAACAAACAGACGGACTAGCTATGGGTTCCCCTTTAAGCCCTTTAATGGCGGAGATATTTATGTCAAAACTAGAAGAATCATTTATAAACTCCAAACATTCAGATAATGTTATATTTTGGTACCGATATGTGGATGACATACTTGTCGGCTTTTCAGGAAACGAGATAGAGCTAAAAATATTCTTAATTATATTAACTCTATACACCCTAAGATTAAATTTACTTTGGAAATAGAACAACAAAACTCCATTAACTTTTAGATCTTAAAATAACAAAAACTAACTACGGAACCATAAATTTTGATATCTATAGAAAACCAACTTTTACTGATATTACAATACCTAATGATTCTTTACATCCAATTACCCACAAAATGTCAGCATACAGATCAATGATACATCGCGCATTTTCCATTCCACTTTCCAAAGAAAATTTAGAAAAAGAATTAAACACTATAAAACACATCGCTCAAAACAATGGTTATCCTCCACCCTTAATAAACTCTATAATTAATAAGAAACGTAAACAACTCACCCTCAACCAAATTTACCCAAAAATACCTGAAAAACAAAACCAACCATTTAAAACCCTAACTTATTTTGGCCAAATATCACAAAAAATTTCGAACACCCTGTCTAAACAAAACCAGAAAATAGCACATAAACCATCAAATCGATTATCAAACATGATATTTAATGTGAAAGATAAACAAAATAAATTTAAAAAATCAGGAGTTTATAAGCTTACTTGTGAAGAGTGTAATAGCTGTTACATTGGACAAACGGGAAGAAATTTCGAAACTAGGTTTAAAGAACATAACTCATGTTATAGGTTAGGGAAAACAACATCAAACTTCGCAAACCATTTTCTGGAAACCGGACACAAATTTCCAGAAATCAATACCCTAAAATATTACATGTAGAACAAAAAGGGCGAAAACTAGATACATTAGAAAATATTGAAATCTATAAACATAAAAACAGAATGTACATCTGCTTAACACACAGATTGACCTAGAAATCTACCCCTTGTAAAACTTTTATAAAATATAGCAATAAAATCTTTAAATTTCACAACTGTACCATATTGATTTTAAAACCTTTTTAAAAATATGTTTTTTATTAGGTATTACTGTTTATATATAAGTAACATAATTTTAGTTTGTCAGTACGTTTGAAAATGTAGTTGTACTACGAAACAGCTGTCACGGCTAAATATTCAATTAAAGTGACTATGAACAAAGTATATTTTTTGTTTTATTTTATTAAATATTAGTTTGTTAAGTTGGTTTCGTAGTTTCCAAATCAGTAATCAAATGTTGTCTCTTCTTAAGATATACAGGGTAACACAAAAAGTGTGATTTCTAAAAATTAACACCCTGTATATTATATCACCAGTAAAAAGATCTTAAAGACCTATAAAAAATGATACATTTAATATACTTATCATTATTACTTTCGGAAATATGACCATCCAAATCTTGCTTCAATATGTTTGCATTATAGGGTATATTACAACCATCCCAACTAAATTGCATTGCTTTCTTTAACTTTTTGTTTCCTTTTAAAATCGAGATATCGATATAAATTAAAAACGGAAATTTTAAGAAAAGATGGGGTCTTTTAAAATCCAATACATACGTGAAAATTTGGCTCAAAATGCAACATTTCGCTCTTCCCTGTATAACACCTAATTTATAAAACTTTTTGCTATTCCCATATTAAATAATAATCTCGATGAAAGAAGCTACAACTGAACCAGAAGCTAATTGAAATTTTAGTGTAAAAGCTTTGCCAAAATTACCTAAAATATTAAGTTTAATGTGACTCAAGACTCCCTTTAATTGGATAATTCCTTTTTCATCAGCCCGTATTTGCTGGTTGTCTAAAGCAGACGGTTGTCGAATACAAAAATTCTTGATCGCACAACAGCTCAATCACCAAGTTTTGTCAAACTTCCGTTTATTTGCCAGGAATTTTTTCACCCGTCTGAACTTGGACAGGTAGGTGAATGTGGAAGACAATGATTCAGTAGTAAAAGAAGAATTTCGACTTCCATTGTTCCTTATTGATTTATTCACACAACGTTTCCTCTGGGCAGTACTAAATCTCTGTACGTACTCAAGTGTAAACTCAAACAACTTTATGACGACAATAAACCAACTCAAAGATATTTGACAACATGATCAAATATCCTCGTCAAACAGTTCTTTTTATTAATCTTAAGAAATTTTCATCAAACATGTCAAGCAAGTTTTATGTTCGACCAACATATTGCGTGACGTATGGGGTAATTTTGAACTACATATATAGGGTCCACTTTACGTCACTGGGGCAAATGTACCATATGGAACTATCTTCTTGGGACCATGAGACCGGTGGACCATCAACAACTAACTTTGCATTAAAAACCAACTTAACTTATTGAACTAACTTAATTTAGTGCGGGCATATCACTAGAGATAGCCCGTACGAGCCTTAACTCAAAACTTTAACTTTATGCTTGACTTTACTAACTACTTCTTCTCTAATAAACAATCCCCTTTAATTTCTTTTTCTCTCTTCTTTAAATATCAAATTTTCCAGTATTTGTTTTGCATTTCTAGGCCACTCAGCTTGTTTAATGTTTTTGTTTTATTATTATAAAGAGTAACCCTAGAAAATTGTTTGATTTTATACTTTTAAACCTTGACACTCTCACGTATTGTTTTATGTCCCAAATTTCCCAATGTTAAGTAACCCAATTAAAATTTAAATTTCCCAAAAATGTATATTTTTAAAATTCCCAAAATGTATACTTTTATACTAGGTGTTCACATATCAAACAAAATCGCACACGATCAAGGTTTTGTATGTGACATGTTTGATGGAAATTTGGAATATTGAACTGTTTAAGGCGGATATTAGAGGTGTGCGGTTCGTATTTTCAAATATCTTCAATTTTTTTATTGTTGTTATAAAGTACATCGACATGTCCAAGTTAAACAACTAGCAAAATGAACAGATGTGACAAAATTGATTGAGAGTCTGCGGCTATTTTGCGAACAAATTTTTGTATTTGACAAAATAAATTTGATCATAGAACGGAAGCTTTCACGGCCTTGGTCAACTGAGGAATCTTGGTTCTTGGGTTTGGACCGTGTCAAATTAAATGACAGCTCCTTTGAAACCAAAAGTTTTGGTCGAGGTACGTGGACGACACTTTTGTGGTCTGGCCACATGGTTTGGATACTCTTCCATCCTTTTTGGATCATTTGAATAACCAGCATCCTAACATAAAAGTTCACTATGGAAATTGAAGCGAATGGAGCAATACCCCTTTTAGATGTACTTGTAAGCAGAAAGGGAGATGGCACCATGGCACAAACAGTGTATAGAAAACCCACCCATACCAACCGATATCTAAATGCCAGCTCTCATCACCACCCGTCACAAAAACAATCTGTCATCAATTCATTAGTTTACAGAGCTCCTTCTATTTGCGACAAAAAAATCATTGTCGTCGGAAACTCAAAAACTGACTGAAGCGTTAAGGGCAATGGATATTGCACTAATGATATAAGACGTTCCATTAATCGATTTCAAAACCCTATTCCCAGGACTAGTACCAGTGAGGATAGTGTTGAACCTCTGGGCAGTGCAGTCTTACCATATATACATGGAACCACGGACAAAATCGCTAAAATCATTTCGTCGGTCCAACATACGAACAATCTTTAATACACACAGAAAGATTGGTCAATGCTTGAGATCGGCGAAAGATAAAATACCATTACAAACCGAGGGAGTGTACAAAATTCCCTGCTCATGTGGTGAAGTGTATATTGGAGAAACTGGACGGTCCATTTCTACTAGAATTAAGGAGCATGGCCGTATGTATTAGAAACAAACATATTCAGTCAGCAGTTGCTGAACATCAACATTGTATCGGTCACAATATTAATGTAAAGGAAACTAAGGTTCTTGCGTCCGTTCAAGGTTTCTATAAAAGAAAAAGTTCGGGAGTCTATTGAAATACATAAACACCCTAATAATTTCAATAGAGACAATGGCTACGGTCTACATCACACGTGGAGAGCAATCATAAGCAGGGACACGCCTCGGTGAACACGACAAGGGTATATAAACTCTTGCCTTGGGATCCAGAGCTCATTCAGTGTTCCATTCTCGCAGAGTACAGATCCCTGAAGATGCCTCGTGCAATCGATGGCGAAACGTCGGTAAACGATTTTAATTTGACGCGGTCCAAACCCAAGAACCAAGATTTCTCATAAATTTGATCGTTTACCAGCTGCCGAAAAGCGAAATTTATTACCCAAAAAATTTAATATCCAAACCATTATCATTAGTACTCGGGTGGTACGTCGCCAAGCGGAACATAGGAAATCCCATGTAAATTTTAATGAGTTAATTATTAGTTCCCCTGTACATTTTACAGCAAAAATGTAAGATAACTTTTTAAAGAAACCAATCTGACAAACCGTTGAGCCAAATTTTAATAAGCGATTCTTGATTTATTCATGTAAATGCAAATTACCAAATTTATAAGAATTTAATAATAATGCCACTTTATTACCCTTTTTCGTCGATTGAATAATACATAATTTTCTTTGAAATACTGACTGTCACTGATTTATTAACACTTTTCCTCATGTCGAGTGACAACATACATTTTACAGGACAGGTGCCTGTTTGGTTTTAGCTAAAGCGAAAATTTGGTAATTTTACAATTACAATTAATTGAATAATTCAAAATTCGCTTATTAAGCTGTTTTGAAACTTGGCACGATGAGTCTGCAAGTTGGTCTCTTAAAAAAGTTATCGTACATTTTTTTCCGCAAAAGGTACAGGGAGCCAATATTTAACCCCCTAAAATTTACATGGGATTTACAATGTTCCCCTCTACGACGCGACGCACCACCCGGTATATCTTGTTAATTATTATTCTTGTTTGTTAAATAGGTATTTATATATGTATACAGGGTGCTCCCTAAGTAATGGGCCAAAATTGGATACTGGAGAACCTCAGTACCAAAGTTGATATTAATTGAGATACAGTTTAAAAATATTTTCAAATTATTTTAATAATATTTGATACATTTCGAATATTAGTAATATAACTCGGTATCTAGGGGTTTTTTGACATGAGCTATTTTAATCTAATGTTAATTTTTAGGTGTTAATTGGAGGACGCCATCTACACTACTTTCTATTTCTCTCGCTATTCTACCGGGTGATGCATCGCCGGTGAAGGGGACATAGGAAATCCCATGTAATTTTTAATGGGGTCAATTATTGGCTCCCGATTTATTTTAGAGAAAAGTTCTATTGAAGTTTATTGAAGAGCATGCAAATCTACGTCCATGGTAAAAACTTTAGATTTTTCGGTTAACCCGTTTGCTAGTTATATGCTAATGTATTTTTAAAAATTGTTACATTATTATCGCCTCATATTTATGAACAACAATAAAAATACCAGTTAGCGTGACATAACGTTGTCATTTTAAAATTTACTGCTTTATTATTATCGAAAAATCGTAGAGCGAAACTACTGAAGAAAAAGTATTGATGATTAAATGGTACTATGAAGGAAATAGTTACCATCCTTTGCTTATGAGTGGCCAGGTTTTGCAGAGCGGGGATATATTTAACCTTGTGGGCATCACATTTGAGAATAACCTTAACTGGCATAAACACATTGTATCTATAGCCACCGCGGCTTCAAAAAGCTTGGATTTCTTTTCCGAGCCAAAAAGTATTTTTCTCCTTCCAATTTATACACTTTGTATGTGTCCCAAATTCGACCCGCTCTGGAATATTGTTCTCATGTCTGGGGAATGGCATCCCCTACAACCCTCAGTATTCTTGATGCCATTCAAAGAAGGGCTGTTAGTCTTATTAATGATCCTTTACTTACTCAAAGACTTCCTTCTCTTGCCCATCGTCGATCTGTGGGAGATCTATCGCTCTTCTATAGATAGTTTTACGGCTTCTGCTCCGACGAATTGTCCAGTATAGTCCCTCCTCTTGCAGTTCCCAACAGAGAAACTCGTGGTGCCGCGCGTATGCATCCCCATACAGTTCAATTGGACAGGCTTTCTTTTATCCCTAGAGTTTCTAGACTGTGGAACCTGCTGCCAGCAGAGGTCTTTCCTTCCCCCAAATCTTCAAGTTTTTAAGTCCCGTGTTAACAAACTTCCTCTTACCCTGCTTAAGACACCCACGGTACGTTAGTATTTAGGCTTTCAGCCTTCGTGGATTGTCCAAAGTGAAAAAAAAAGGTGTGAGACATGTTCGCTGCTCAGTATCCGAATAGACCGATACCCGGAAAATCAATTGTCGATAGGACTATCAAAAATTTGAGACCAAAGGCACAGTGATAAATAATTGCAGATGTGAAGCTAGGGAGTATCAAAGAGAAGAAAATGTAAGAGGTTATAAAGACTTGGAAATAATTGACCCCATTAAAAATTACATGGGATTTCTATGTCCCGCCCGGCGATGCATCACCCGGTATATGTGCCATTTAAGTAAACCAGTAAAATTTCCTAAGTTTTCTACACAAAAAAATATTTGCATTTAAGTGGTTTAGTGCAACCAAAAAGTATATGGATGAATACATTAATTCATTCCTATATTTATTTCATTCTGAAAGCGATGCCGCCAAGTACACAAAAAATGTTAAAGCAAATAAACCCTTTTGTGAACAATGACTTATTGCAGCAAAATATTCAACCCGACGACTACGCCACGTGTTACAGGTTTTATGGTACGCCAGAGACGAAATAAGAGGATGTTTTATAAGTACGTGATTGCGTGTTCTCGCATTATTTTTATTTATTTATCTAAAAAATATGTAATCAGGCTCTGTCAGAGGTTATGTGCTTTCGAAAAGGTTTGTTTAATTTATCATTTTTGTGTACTTGGCGGCATTGCTTTCAGAACGAAATAAATATGGTCTTAACTATAATAGGCGAGTTATAGTTATGGGCTAGTATGCTGTTTTCAAAGGCATTTTTGGGTTGCAACAAATTACCTAATAGCGAATATCTAGAAAACGGTTGCTCAGTGCGATTCTTACAAGGTATATCTTTTTTTTGTAAAAAGGCATTAGAGAGTTCAATATTTTGCTCCGGATGGTACATACAGGAAAAACAACAAAAGCTGCGACGTATTGGATAAATTCAAGTAGTGTAGGTAGCGCCCTCTGGTTAGCATCTAAAAATTAACATCAGATATAAATAGCTCATGTCAAAAACCCCAAAATAGCGAGTTTTATTACAATACTCGAAACGTATTAAAATATGTCGGAAAAATTTAAAAATATTTTTTGAACTTTGACACCCTGTATGTCATTACTAAGGAACCTCCCTACATATATGTATATATTTTTTTGACATTACAGGATAGTGCTGATTATAACTGGGGGAAATATCGATACAACCATTCTTGGTAGATGTCTCGGAGAGAGGTTTGGCTGCAGATGGCCGTTTAGTTAAATGCAGGGGTCACTGTCAGTGACAGACCCGGTGGTATATGTGAATTATGTAGAGTGTTCAATTCTATAGGTGTTTCAATTAAAGATATTATTCACGAGAGGGCGTGGGTGGCGTCGGATGTCTTTAGTGTCAAAGTAAGTAACAAAACTGAAGAGCTGATAATTCTTGTTTTTGGTGTAAGTCCATGTTGGATAGTCTTGTACATTGTAGTGTGCATTTCTATACAGGGTGTCTAATAATTAATAGTACACAGAGAAAGCTTAGATTCCTTATGCCAGAATATTAAGATGTATTCAAATATGCCTATTAAAAAGGAAGGTACATGTTGTCATAGTAAAAAACAATATTTGTTATTTATTTTGATAATTTTTGTTACATTATAAATATTGTTTTTTGATATGATCTATTCAGATGGATTTAAGAAATGTACAGAATGAGCTTAGAATTATCCTGTATGTACCCTCTAAGTAAACACTCCTATTAGTTAAGAATCCCTGGACCATTTTTGAAAGTCATTACTAACAAGCTAATTTTTCGTGAGTATCTTTATTTCGACGAGACGCCCAGCTTTTTTCCTTACAACAATTTTCGTTGGTGGTAGTTTACAGGGGTAGCAGGAATTAAATGTGTTGATTTGACAGATATCAAAAATTTATTACAAACAGGGATTTTCTCTGTTAATTTTTAAGATAAGTATCTAAATGAAACGAAAAAAAAATTGACCTACAAAATTTAAGGTTTCATCAAAGAGTCTCCTACCACCAATGTATGATTAACGATGTTGTGGAAAATAACTACTAACCAGATGATTCTTTTTCCTGTTGATTAAATAATAATTATACAGGGTGTTCATTTAAAAACTTTCCACTCAAGTTATCTTCGAAACGAGACAGATTTGAGAAAATCGCCGAAACACGTCAAGATATTTATTGAGGGGGAACGTTTTTACAAAAAAATTGGACGGCGCCCCTTTAACCCTTTAACCACCAGGGTAGAAGAACAAGTACATATTTTTTATTTAAGAACCCTGTATATTATTTTACCATTAAAAAATCTTTAAATGAGCTTTAAGAAAATACCACATTAAGTACATCTAACTTTATTAGTTTCGGAAATATGACCATCCAAATCAGGTATTTAGGTAATTTTTAAAGTACCGGCATTTTGTAATAGGTGAAGAGATTGACTTCATATTCTAGGATTATAAAGTACTCGTCAGGAGCTTTAAAATGATGTATCACTCGACCCGCCTTCTCATTTAAGAATTTTGGGGTGGTGGCCCTGGTGGTTAAGGGTTAAAGGGGCGCCGTCCAATTTTTTGTAAAAATCGTTCCCC
The DNA here is from genome assembly GCA_014170235.1 of Listronotus bonariensis. Lineage (NCBI taxonomy): Eukaryota > Metazoa > Arthropoda > Insecta > Coleoptera > Curculionidae > Listronotus > Listronotus bonariensis. The sequence goes on from JACEGR010010422.1 coordinate 16,637, forward strand.
CTCAATAAATATCTTGACGTGTTTCGGCGATTCTCAAATCTGTCTCGTTTCGAAGATAACTTGAGAGGAAAGTTTTTAAATGAACACTCTGTATAATTTAACGCCCACATTGTCCTACAAATTGCGAGGTACGTCATCCTGGTTTTTTATATTTATTAAATAAACACATTTAATCTCTGCTACCACCAACAAAAATTATTGTAAGGAAAAAAGTTGGTCGTCTCGTCAAAATGAAGCTACTCACGAAAAATAAGCTTGTTAGTAATGACTTGGAAAAATGGTCCAGGGACCCCTATTTATATGCTTTCTACTGAAAAACGCAAATATCTTAAAACGGTCTGGTTTACTTTGGTGGGACATACAGGTTAGCACAAAAGAGTTGCCACGTTTTAGAAAAATTCATATATATATACAGGGTGATTCACGGTCGATGGTAGGTTAGACGTTTATGGAAAACGGAACATAGAATTTTTGTGAAAATTTAGCATCTTACATTTTCTTACCTGTTCTATCGATCTAAAATATTTTCAGCATTGCGACATTGCCGCTTTTATCAAAATGTCCTAGAAACTTTATTTTTTTAAATGGAACACCCCTTATATTAACAAGTTTTTATATTCGCCCTTTTATTATAATACTTTTTTGTTACTATTGCCCTATACCTATCTCTATCGGTTTTCGAGATAAAAAATAATTTGTGTTAAATATGGTCCAAAACATGGCCCTAATTAAACTTAAGTAAATTAGTGCTCTCAATTCATAAAAAGTTGATGTTTTTGTGGTAGTTTAGACAGACACGATGTATTTAATTTACACCGAGAAATCGAGTCCATATCATACAGGGCGTGCTAAAATTACTATTATTTCCGTTATTCTTAAAAGGTGTCAAAAGATCATTTTTTCAAATGAAACCCCTGTATATTACTCAAAAAAATTAAAGATGAAGAAGAACGCTTTAAGATGACATATCATGTCCCTATACCTAAATCATCAAGTTTTCTTAATAAGCCGCTTTTTTGTGAAAAATTATTTTTAAAGAATTTAATTTTAAGTAACCATGGAAATATCAAGCTTATGACACTTTGGTGACTTTTATAAGTAACTTATTAACAGTTATTGACAGTCTTTAAAATAATCTTCCAAAATGAAACGTGATAAAAAAATGGGGTTTCAAGAAAAATTTGAACTAAATGTTTTCTGTATTTTTAAGAAGAATAAAATTAGCTTTTTTATTTATGATGACACACTCAATGCTCAGAGATATCTCAAAATACTAAGGAAGACTGTTACTGTTTTTGTCGATAATTTTGTCTTTAGAGGAATATAGGAATTCGTAATTTCAACTGGACGGATCGCCAACTCAGTGTACCCAGGAAGTTTCCAGGGAACTTTACGAAATGTTTGACGATCGTTGGTTTAGGCGCTTGGGGCCATGGGATGGGCCACCGAGATCACCCGATTTCACGCAGCTTGACTTTTTTTTCTTTTTTGGTGTTTTAAAAGAAAGGGTGTACATTACTCCAGTGCCTACTAAAGAAGAACTGCGACAGCGAAATAGTGCGGTGTATTGAAGATCTGGATCCCCATCAAATTGAAAAAGCAACCACGAGTCGTGTACAAAAGCACATTTTAAAATGTTTAGAATATAATGGACATTTTCAGCATTTATTTTAAAAATTTGTTATTTTGTTTACAATTTTGTTATTTTAATTCGTCCTAATTATGTTATTTTCTGTACTTTCACATGTTAATTTAATTATTTTGTAGTCGTAGAAACTTCCTCTCGTTCATTGGTCTTAATTCAGGATACATTTTGTTAAATTTTTTGCAACTTCTGGTAATGATTTGATCACACTGTCCGTGTAAAATAAATAATTTGATAAAATTCAAAGTCACCAAACTGTCATAAGCTTGATATTTCCATTGTTACTTAACATTAAATTCTTTAAAAAATATTTTTTTACAAAAAAGCGGATTTTTGAAAAATCTTGATGATTTAGGTATAGGGACATGATATGTCATCTTAAAGCGTTCTTCTTCAACTTTAATTTTATTAAGTAATATACAGGGGGTTTCATTTGAAAAAATGATCTTTTGACTCCTTTTAAGAATAACGGAAATAATAGTAATTTTAGCACGCCTTGTATGATATGGAGTCGATTTGCCGGTGTAAATTAAATACATCGTGTCTGTCTAAACTACCACCAAAACATCAACTTTTCATGAATTGAGAGCACTAATTTACCTTAAGTTTAATTAGGGCCATGTTTTGCACCATATTTAACACAAATTATTTTTTATCTCAAAAACCGATAGAGATAGGTATTGGGCAATATTAACAAAAAGTTTTATAATAAAAGGGCGAACATAAAAACTTGTTAATATAGGGGGTGTTCCATTTAAAAAATAAAGTTTCTAGGACTTTCTGATAGAAGCGGCAACGTCGCAATACTGAAAATATTTTAGATCGATAGAACAGGTAAGAAAATGTAAGATGCCAAATTTTCAGAAAAATTCTGCGTTCTGTTTTCCATAAACGTCTAACCTACCATCGACCGTGAATCACCCTG
>JACEGR010010423.1:0-19204 GCA_014170235.1 Listronotus bonariensis
AAGTTTAAAACCAAATATTCGCTCATTCAAAAAAAAAAGTTGATGATAGTGGCTTAAAACGAAACGTCGGAACTTAAATTTACTGAAATCAATTTATAGAACAGAAAAAGTGACAATGTTAATTTGCCGTTAGTTTTAAACTATCTCTTCAAATAAACAAAAAACAAAATAAAAACTGTTTTGTAAAATTTTGGTTTTTACCGGATAATTCGGCTGCAAATTTTTAAATTTTTAAAACGAAATATTGTTAGGCATTAAAATGCGTAACTTTCACCCAATTTTACCAACCCTGTATCTGTTACCGTTTCCGAGATCCAAATGATCTTCCTCGAATTTGTAACAGCCTGTATAAATATGATTACTATTGGTTTATTTATACTCTCAAAATCTAAGCATGTGCTAAATTGTCGTTTTTGGATAAAATAAAATACATTTAATAAGTCTAAAATGACATACTATGTAAACCTGTTCGTTAACGTAAAAACTTTTTTTTAATCTTTGGCAAACATAATATGAAATCAAGAGACCAAGTTTGTTTAGACTGGGTCCATGCTGAATGCGCTTAGTCTCCCCTAAAACGAAGATATGTTCGGTAAACTTCGTTGTTATATTAAAACACAGTTAAGATTATTTACATACCTTATCATGTTATAAATGTTAAATGTTTTTGATAGAAATGAGTTTTAAATTTATTGAATGTATAGGTTTTTTCTTTATAATTCCTAAATCGTCTGTTAACGGTATATGCCATTTTAGCCTTAACTATTGTGTCATTTTATCTGACACCATGCCTAATATGACATACTTTGAGACATTATGAAAAATGGCCGTTATATTTTTGTATGCCGGATTAGGCGAACCATGACTTAAGTAATGACTAAGAATAAGTTATAAAGGCACTTTACAATTCGTAGAATAAACCACATTATGATTTTCTTGAAATATAGCCAAAATTTTATGAAGTATGTCATTTTAGGCCATTTTTCCCTAAACCCTAAAAAAGATTTAATTTTATACAATTTAGTAGCCTTATACCACTCATAAAAAAATTGCTTTATAAACTTTTAATTTTACTATTAAAAGTTATTAAGTTAATAATCTAATTAACTAATATTTATAGTTTTGGTATATAAATAACTATTGGGGTAACCTAAAACATGTTCTCTTTACTTTTTGAAAAAAGAGGAAAACGTATTTTATCTAAAATTAAAAAAAGGTTTTCAAATATCGGGTAGTACGGGTTTTAGATACCGGAGCGCTTAGAAATATGAATAAATAATTGCAAAAGAGCAATTTTATTTGGGCGAAATAAAAAACACAGAACAAACTAGAAATAATAAAACTAACAAAAAGCAAAAATTATTTTTTAGTTAAACAGAATTAAGAAAATAATATGCAATAGGCCTTTTTTCAGCCAACTAAACATAACTTGCAAATAAACGTTGTCTTCGTTTGCGCAGTCTTTGTAACACCAACATTGACACTGCATAAAACAAATTTATTTGGAATCAGCGACGAAAACAAAATTGGAGCACAAGAGCGATATTAGAAAACCTAACCCTAAAAATTTTTAACTAATTAAAATGTAAATATTAAAACAATAATTTTAAAATGCTTACATGATATAAAAAATTTAGTACAAAGTTATCGGGAATTAAAAATTTAACAGTGATATGTTCGGCCATGCGAGATTTTTCAGTTTTTTGCTATACGTATCATTTTAGTTTTTTAAAATATAATGCCCATTTATGTTACCGCAATACTTTGTGCTAGCCAAATTTATAAGTCAAGAAATTTTTAAAATTCCATTATTTCTACCATTTAGTAAAATATGACTTAGCAACTATAAGTAACAAAAATTTAAAAATTTAAAAACCTTCCCAATCCGACCAGCCGAATTTAACGCATACAAAAATAAATGGATAATTCTATTAAATAAAATAATAATAAAATCGTAAGTGTAACACAAAACTGAGAAATCTGACAACAGTGTCAATATATTTATTTAATTACATGCCAAAGATATCCTAGATGCCAAATTTGGTAAATGGCTGATTTAGAGATTTTTAAGAGTTGAGGTACTTTTACTAACCCACTAAGTAATTAAACAAATATTTTTTAATTTATTTTGTTCATTAATTTATTAATAAAACATAGATTTTGTATTAGCTTACAAACTGCACGCTTAATATTGTTTAGGTAAATACAAACAAAAAGTCTATTTTAATAGCAGTTTAAAACCATTTCCAAAACATAAACGCTGCAACAGTATTACAATTTAGTCCTCTAATTGAATGTAGTTTTGTACCTTTATCTGTTGTTGGGAATCAAAATTTAAATATTCGATTTGACCAATGCGTATCATCATTAAAAATTTAAAGGCAAATACTTTGTTGCGAAAAATAGGTAATTCTTTTGTAAAATATTCTATCTATTTATTCATTTGTTGATTTATAAAATGCAGTAATAGCCTAACATCCGGCATTAAGAAAATATACCCTCATTTGTTAATTAAATGAAATCATATTTTCTAGGCAGATTTTAATGTAGTAAATGGAAGTGAACAAAATCTGCCTGCATAGGTCTGCTACAATTATTAATAATTATTTAATTAATAGTCAATTTATTTATAATTTCTTTTCATGTTAATTGCATAAACCAATGATCAGCGGTGAAATAGCTTAGTTGGTTAGGTAGCAGCCTGATTTTATTCAATTAAATATGATAAACGTAATTTTGCTAATAGACAACGGAATAAAAAATAGAAAAAAATTACCCAGTGCGGGATACGAACCCAGAGTATCGACAAGGCATGCACTGCTAAATGCTGCTACCTAACCAACTAGGCTATTTAACCGATGATCATTGGTTTATGCAATTAACATGTAGAGATAACAATTATAATTAAATTAACCATTAATTAATTAATTATTATTAATTGTAGCAGACATATGCTGGCAGATGTTGTTCACTTGTGATATGATTTTAGTTAATTAACAGATGAGGGTATATTTGCTTAATGCCGGATCTTAGACTATAAGACGTACGTCTAATAAATAGGCGTGGTTAATAAAATAAAAATATTTTAAAGAAATCATAGATTATACAGAAAGCTGGGCTAAAAAGCAAATCTACTGCTGCAAAAAAATTAGGTATAAAAAAATATTGTAGAAGTAGAGCCCTAAATATTAATATTAAGAAGTCTATCATCACCATTATCAGTTTTTGACCACAAACATATTATGCAAAACTCGCAAATTTGTAATTTTAAAATATTTTCAATAGACACTCTTAAAGAAAATTAAATTTTCCACAAACAGGCTTCCTTCGTAAATTATCGCCAAGTAAGCCGCTTTTTCATGTAATCGGGTATTGAATAATTAACAACTTTTCGAATTTTGGTTTTTAAGTTTGGATTTTTGTAACTACAACAAAAAGTAATATTTTATGCTTTATTTGTTTTCTGGAAGATTACATTTAAACAAAATATATAATATACATTTTAGGAAAATTTAAAAATTTTATATACTATGAAGAACTATTCTGTCCTTGCACAATATAATAAAAGTTAAGATTACTTAAAAAGAAGTAAAATAATGAAATATTTAATATAAGGGTACTTACGATACAAAAGTTTCAAACTCCAAACAAAGGTTCATTAGCTCTCGGCAAAAATTAATTTAATCCAATAAAACAATATTTTAACAAGACACCAGCCGAGAACTGGGCTAATGATTGCGTCTTAAAAATGTGGTAAATTGTTTACCAAAAATGTGGTAAACAGTTTACCAAAAACTTACTGATAAACTCGCTAAAAATTCTGTTTTTTTTTATGAAATGTTTATTTCCTTTAAAGTAATCTTAACTGTTATTATATTGTACAAAGACAGAATAGTTCTTTATAGTATATAGAAGTTTTAATTTTCCTAAAATGTTTAATAAAATTTTTATTTTATTCTGAAGAAAGGCCAAATAATATTTTGTTTACAAATATTAATATTTAAATAGATTTCATATATATTAAAAAAATGATGCGTTACAAAAAGATCTTTTGACATTTTTTAAAAAGTCACTCATTTAAACGGAAAATTACTTTTAGATTCAACTTTAACGTCGAATAACTTTTGAAGGAGGAAATTTAATAAGAACTGTTTAAAAACCTTTTAATAGCGCACCAAATTTTTTTAATGAGTGCTAAATTATCCTAAAAATTATTATTTGTAGTAGTAACAAAAATCCAAATTCTATAAAGAAAATTGAAAAAATTGTTCATTATTCAAAGCCCGATTATATGAAAGCAGCTTATTTGACGACAATTTACGAGGAAAGCTTTTTTATTCAAAATGTAATTTTCTTTAAGAATCTGTATTGGTAATAATTTTCAGATTAACGATTTGCGAGTTCTGCATAAAAAAATATTGTTATCAAAAACTGTTGGTCGCGATAAAAGACTTCTTAAAATTAATATTCAGGGCTCTAACTTTTACAATAGGTTTTTTATCATCATAAATGATATTTTTACAGTACCATTTAAAAAAAAGTTTTAAAAATGTATTACCAAGTTTTTGATGTACAACTGGTCAATTAAGTTTACTTATTTTATTTAATTCTAGTTATATAGAGTGTTAGGAAAATGATGTTCGTAACTTTAGAAGGGAATTCCTTGCATTATCATAAGCAAAAATGGACCTTATAAATCATGTCCATTATTCAATCGTTTTCTATAAAAACACAACAACACAACTGCGATACAGCGCGATACACGCGGCTATGATATTTTTGAATATTATGCCTTGAGTTGTTAATACTTCAGCATTTAATGGATACTTTTAAACAATTTTTGGTACGGACATTTTTTAAATAATATAATGCTTTCTGGACTTACCGATACCCGGCAATTCACACCACCAATTCCGACGATTATATGTCAGTTATTTAAAACGATCCGATGCACCAAAAAAACACACACACAACACCTTACACAAATTACATGTAGTTAAAGTTAAATGTATTAGTAATTTCAAAAGATGTTTAAAATTGGAACCATGGGCACCTACGCAAACTTTAAATAGTCGAACCCAATTTTCCCTACTTCGTTGAAAAATTCTAGGCATATTACGTATTTTATTAGCGGTGGCCAAAACACGCTCCTTAAAATCATTCCCATCCCTTATTTAAGTGGCGTAACCTAAATTTATCGTGAATTCCCAATAAAAAAATCTAATAGATTAAAATCATGAGATCTAGACTTTTGCATTTATTTCTATCCACCCATTTCCTACTAATCGTCTTGTTTTGATATGTCACCTCTTCCAACGAATCGGACAAATTTTCTCTTATAATAGCTAAGTAGCTCTCACCGTTCAAATAATGTTCCTATTTAGTTGCCACCCATTATTTCAGCTCACACATTAACAAAACGCGAATTTTTCTTTACAACTGCATGGGAACGTTCGTACGACACCTCTAGCCGCCACTCCGGGAAGAACTTTGTAGTCCTCTACGCACGTCTGCGACTGTCCGGAGGTCAAACAAAGAGTCTCCTTTTCGTACTCCTTGTCGAATCCTTATCAATTAAATTTAAAATTTATTTCTTCGGTTTTCACTTAAACTTCACGATGTCTTTCGCGATACTTAAAATTAGGCATTACTCTCCATGTGTTTAATTGTCTTAGGAAGTCTTCTACAAATATTCCTCTGGTAGTCTTTCATCAGAAAACCGTTCTTAATAAATGCTTCTTTAGAATTGCAATGAGCCCCTCCGTAAATCATAAGCATATCTGTAATATTCGCGTACCGAAAACACCTTTTTCGTAAGTAATACATTATTAAAGATAAATGTGATTTTAATTCGGGAAAAAAATGTATAAGGGTATGTAAAAAAATATCAAACTATTTATTTTCCAATGTAGGTACATATTTTTTTGCCTACTAATACGATGTCCTATTTAGTCGGGTCAGGCAAAGTAGCAAAGCAAGAAACATATTTTTTAGATAGTGTTAATTAATAAATAGGGTGTATTATTATATTTTATGCTATTAGGCATATGATTTTAAGTTATATTAAGCAAAATTAATTTACTACACGGCTAAAAAGAAATAGGTTCATTAATTTTTTTTTACGAAACGGCTAATTTGCGAACATAGGTTCTAAGGACGTTAATTGCTTAAATGATACAAGAAATTACCTTCTAAAGTAACGAACAATATTCCCCTAACACCCCGTATAAGGATATATTTATTTGTAACTATTCCTATTAACACAGTATAGAATGCAAGAAAATAAGAACATTTTTTAAATATAAATTATGTTTAGTGTTTAGGTTTTAAGGAAAAATTCCCTTTTTATAATACCTTTACTACCACTTCAGATACGTCTACAAAAATTTGGAACACTACTTTTACACATTACATAATATTTTTTGTTGCAAAAGCTTAAAAAAATACCAATGGCGTTCGTCCAAGATTTGTATTTTTTTCGAGAAAAAATAGGACGCCACCGATTTTTCCTCGAAGTAATATTATTTTTAAAATATCCCTTTACTTTGGAGTTAATTTGGTCTTGTCGTATTTTTTAGTACGATGAACGCTTTTCGTTTTAAAAAATAAAAGCTATTTTGATGCACGGAAATATCGCCAAAATCTGATATGGTGTTTTAAAATCTGATATGGTGTTTTGTATGTAAAATTCGTTTTTGTCTAATTTGTATTAAAAAAAGGTAAAAACTTACATTACTACAATTAAAACCTAATAAAGAAAAAATTATTAGCCATTATTTTTTAATGTTTAATAAAAGTTAACAAAGAATTTTATATACAAAACAACATATTATAAAATTTTAGCGCTTTTGACATAAAATTACTTTTATTTTTTTAAACGAACGCCGTTTGTCGTAAACTAAATGTATAATTAAAAATTATTATTTATTTGAAGAATGGTACATGGTAATGGTAATTAAAAAAAAACTTTTATTTAAAAAATGTGATATAATGGTTAAAAGATGTGTACCAAATTTTGCGGACATATCTGTAGTGGTAGGAAAGTTATAATAAAAAGACATTTTTTAAACTTTAACACCCTGTATTTTAAAAATAAACAATTTCCTAAAAAAATAATTTTTAAATTGTTTTTATTTTCTTGCATTTTATATTGAGTTATTGGGAATAAATTAATTTAAAAATGACCCTTGTATAATAGGGCGGTGTTGGTTATAACTGATAAGTTGTAGTAAAAAGAACAAAAACCAAAGTAAATAAAGACAAAAAGGTTGAATCCATAAATTATATACTGCTTTTTTGTGGAGAACAAGACACCTTTTTTATATTCTTACGAAAAGTAAAAACACCATTTTTTAAAATTTTGTTCTGTAAGTAAATATAAGTATAAGTTTATTAGGTTTATGTTATTTTATTTAGTAATAATACGATTTAAATTTGATTTAAGCAAACTTTACAAAAACCAAAGATGCGTCATACTTTGGTTATTGTTTTATGTGGAATTCACAATATTCTTCAAGTTCTTGAAAATTTGTTCAGACTGCGAAAATTTGGTTTACGACCCTTAAGATCAGATTAGAAATGGTGACTGCACAAACCAATAATCCAATACCCTTTTGGAATTAGTCTTTCGTCCGGAAAACGAAGTTTCGGAGAAATTATTAGATATTTTAGACGCTAAGTTGAAAGTGGTTGTAGAAACCTAAATGACAAGGTTTGCTAATTAAATTTAAAGGACATTTAGTCGTAAAACTCAGTGAACCTAAATTCATTTCCGATTGTAGACCATTTTCAATTGCAATTAATTAAGGCAATTTTGGTCTTGGTTTTATATATTCTTTTATAAAGCCGCATATTTAATTGCGCTATTTAAAATAGGTTTATTATAATTTATTCGACTAGCTGTACTACAAGGACCAATAAAAAATATACAAAGTTTTTTCTAATTGCACAAAAAAGCATATTTTTAAGTCCTTAAGATACAGGGTGTCAAACATAAAAATATCGGTTATTAAGTAACTAAAATCTTAAAAGTTTCTTATTTGAATTTTAATAAAATTTAAAAGTATGCCTGAATTATTAAAATTAATTATGTTTATGGCTGACTAATTTTAATTTGACTCATCCTAAATTGAATATGCAAAAAAATAACTTAATCGTTTAAAGGCACTGTTGTTTTAAATTTAAAAAAAAAAAGATGTTTTTTTTTATATTAAAAGAAAAACCTTAGGGCGCTATTGAATCAATTTTTTACGACAGCCCTAATGTATACAGATCGTCCTCTTTTTGACCAATCAGCATGTATATATACCATTTTTGCTTACGTGCTAAACTTTCTTTTGCACTATGTATGCTTTTATTAGATGGGATTTTATTTTATGTATCCCCATTTTTATAATTATTACTAACATATTTTTCCAAAACATGAACCTTAAGAGTTTAGGTGTCTTTTTATGAAGATTAGATTAAATTTATAAGTTTCCTTCTTGTTGTCCCATTAAACAAGGGTTTTATAGTTTTTTTCTTTTTAAATCTATGATCGAATATGGAAAATTGTTAATTTTAAACAAACTTTAATTGTATTTTAACAGTTTAAATCAGAAACAATTAACGAAATAATTGGGTAAAGTTTTGAAAATAGAAATAACCACTGTTAAATTAGTAAGGCCTTAGGGTCTCGATTATTTTATTTTAAAAACTTTTAATGGGTAAACAGAACTTTCGGGCCTACATTTTCAATTTTAAATTATTTAGTAATTTTGTGTCAGTATAGTTAAATTAAATTTGTAAATGGGTCAATCAACTTTTTTGTTCCAGTTTTAAAATTTTCATTTTTTTATAAACATTTTTGTTTTGTAATATTTATCATTACTTTCCTGCATATATGAAAAGAACAGAGCACTTTAAACAGTTTTAACAATAAAACCAAAAAACCCTCATGTACACAAAATTCGAACCCAACAGAACCAGGCTTAAAAAGCAAAGTAATCACCAAAAAAGCTAACTAACTTGTTATTCATTAAGCCTTATTACTATATTTCAAAAACAATTAAATTGTCCTACGGACAGCAATTTAGTAATCCAATTGACTGATATTTTAAAAACTGTTTTTAAATTTTTTTTAAAGTTTAAACTGCCCGATAGAACAAAGTTATTTTTGTTTTTTTTTATGCTAACAATAAAATTTGGATTATAATACAGGGTGTCCCACCGGGAACTGCCTCGATCGATATCTCAAAAAGTACGATTTGGAAAATTTTTAAAATTTAGTAATATTATGAAGTCGAGGGGGAACAAACAACTAAAATATTTTGACAGCTCTACCACTTCCGGTTATACCGAAAGTTGATGTCAACTTCCTTATTTTAAATAAAATACCTTAATTATTAATTATTTTTCGGATTTTGCGTAAAACTCTAAACATAATTTATGTCTGATGTTCTATACCTAAGTCCAACCGTTTTTGACCTATTTTAAATTTTATGTCAAAAATGACGTTTGCAAGCCATTACATAACCGTCACTTTTTTCTAAACAAAAGTCTTTAATATGAGTTGGGGTTGAGTTTCTCGTAGAGAAAGAACTAATTTAGCACACTGTATTTATTTTCTCACAAATAATAAATACAGAGTGATCAAAAATAATCGTTAAAAATTATTACGACAAAATCCTTAAAAGTCAATTTTTTAAATGGAAAACCCCATCTTTTTTAACTTATCCTATTAGGCATTTAAAATAAGGGCAAGTTTGTAAAAAATGTCCATTTCAAAATTTATAGTTTTTGAAATATTAAGAATTTAATATTTATCTATTTTAACAATGCCTTTAAGTAGAGATTGGTTTGGCTTTTAGTTGGCCTTGACAACAAAATGTGACGTCATAGCCAACTACCCCGTAGCTACCCGTACTTAAATTTAAGCAACCCCATCTTTTTTAACACGCTTTTATTAGCTTGGGTTGTATCTATCTATCTATCTATGTATGCAATTTCTTTGAAACTTTGCACACGTATCAAGGATCGATGACAATGCAATAATTTAAAAACAGTATCCCGTTATCCTGATTAGGACCGCCAGGATAAATAAATTCCTTTACAGATCCTCTGTGTCCTAATACTGACAAAATGGCGAAGGATTCTTTTAGTGAATAAACTGGAGCATTTTTACATACATACATACATACATGCATATTGAACTAAAAAATAAAAAGTAAATAATAGTTTAAAAAAAAAAAAACACGCTTTTATATGCAACCGAACTAAAAATTAGATAATAATTTTTCATTACAAAGAGTTTGTCACTTCAGAATAAAAGCGTGGGGTGCTTAATATATTAAATGTTATAATTATTCTTTTTGCAAATATCTATGAGGGAAAAGTTATGAAAAAATAGTAAAATGCACCCCACGCTTTTTACTCTGAAGTGACAAACTCTTTGTAATGAAAAATTATTTTCTAATTTTTAGTTCGGTTGCATATAAAAGCGTGTTTTTTAGTTTTTTAATCTATTATTTATTACCTTATCATTCAAACACGGTTAAATACGTTACGTATATGACGTCACTGTTTAGCAAAAAAAAATGTGATGTTTTAAAAAGGTTTTAAACCGTATTAACAACATATGATGGCTTAAATAAAAATCACATTCTGGTCTATGTTATTTTACTGCTGCAATTACAACCATTTAAACACATTTATTTATTAAGGTATTATTATCATTTTTACAGGTAAAAAACCATTTTTAAACCAAATAAGCACCATTAAAGAAATTAAATTATAATTATTACGTTTATCACGTTTTTTAAATTTAAATAATAAATTCAGTCTACTATTTAATTATTTACATTATATAATTTACACCATGTTAAAAATGACTTGCTTGGTTTTTGTAATAAAATTTGTATCGATTTTTGCCGAATTATTAAAGGAAACAAAAAATTAAATTCTTATCACTCTGTTTGCTGTCACATTTAAACAATTACACTTTCTGAAAAAGAAAAAAATTGCAAAATGTGCAATAATTTTGGTAAGCTAACTTTATAGTCTAATATCCGAATAAAAAGCGACCTTCACTCATCTGTTTACTGAATAAAATCTGTTTCATATTAAAGATAGTATTAAAACAAAGTTATTGCCATAGGGTTGCCTAAAACAATTAGGTTAAGGCTATGACCAATTAAAAAAATAGTTTTAAAATTTTTGAGTGACCCTGTATTATGTCAATTTTTATTTTTTTATTTTACATGACAGTACTTATATATTAGTACATTTTGTTTCTTTGATTTTTTAATAAAGCTTTTGTAATTTTTAAATTTAAAACTTAAACATTTTTGGTACATTTTGTATTATTTAAAAATATATATTTTAATAACTTACATACGTACGTATTTAAAAATATAGCGGTTGCCATTATACAAGGTGTGAGGTTATTTCTTAAAATTAAATATGGCCTTTACTTAATGTTTTTATGCAACCCTATGACGATACCTTTGTTTTATTACTATCTTTAATATAAAACAGTTTTTATCCGGTAAACAGATGGGTGAAAGTCGCCTCCTATTCGGATCTTGTACTATTCGAATTTTTAAATGTCTTTCAAAAGATGATACATTTGGTGACAAATACTTTTTAAATTATTATACAGCAAACAAAATTGAAAAGGTCACAAAAGTTTCTAACAAGTGTTGCAAGGAACTTTTGGTATTAAATCTTTATGGTCACAAAAAGTCTTTCAACAAACCGATGTTTAACATCATATTTCCAAACTAGTAAGTGATCGACATATTAAATGCAATATTTCCTACAGTTCTTTAAAATACCACTGTTGGTACGCAAGGTGCCACCATTAAATTTCTGAGAATGGCCATATTTCAAAAATTGCAAAACTTCGATATAAGATATAAAAGTTTCAATAGCTTGATGGTTCTTTTAGATGCTGCTATAATTAGTAATGTTTTATTAAAATATATATATTTGCAATACAGCAAATTCTATGCTTAGTTTTTTATAGTGATTGTTAATCAGCAAAAATCACCACAGCTTAATTAGCCATCTAATGTCTTCAATAATAAAGAAGCCAGCAATAGTGCCTACTTGCTTGATCACCCTGTACCTAGATACGTAATACCGTTTGTTGAAGCAATGACGTAAAGTACTTCTAACTAACATAACGATCATTAATGATCTATGGATGGTACTTTTTACTGTTTTTAATTGTTGTTAAGGTATTGAAGCTGCACCATTTAAATTACATAAATTAGAGTCTAAGATGTTATATAGAGTTTTATAAATTCTCAAGGAATTGTTAAATTATTTCTTACTGGCTTAATGCTTTAAAGGATGCACTTTAAGCATTTACTTATTACTTAACTAGTAATAATTAGTACGAGTACAGCAGGTGTGTCAGGTATATTTTTAATTTTAAAACTGGCTTACTTATAAATACATACTCTAATTATAAGCAATGAAACAGTCAGATAATAATTTACTTAGCTAAAAAATAAATATTAATATTATATTTTATGCACCTATCTATATCTAATATTTGACCTGCTTGCGGCACGTGTTTTTTAGTTCAATTAAGTTGACCTATTGCTGGTTTAATTTTTTTATATAAAGGAACATTTCTACAGAGTGGCCCCTAAACTTAAAAAATGTTTTTACTCGAATAGAGATGGGCCACCCTAATGTTTATTTATTCTGTTGGGTAATAAAATCTTATAATTTTTTTTCTTATTATAGCTTAAAAAAGGTCAAATAAATATAATTAAACGAACATGTTTTGTTTTTAAATTTAAGTAATTTTTGGATTTAGAAGAAATAGGCAAAAATAAAACTATACATTTCTCTGTTAAAATTATCAGATAAATTTTAAACGTACATACATACAAAAAAACAATATTTTAACATCAATCAGTTAATAAAGTAAATTCTGCATTTTTGCTTGTTCGACTCTTTCTGCTTTTAGTTTATTTATTAAAGTGCGGACAGTTATTTAAAAAAGTCGTTAAATTTTTGTCCAAAACGCAAATAAAAAAAATGTGCTCTAATATGTTCCATATTTATTCGGCAGATTTATTTATTATCTTGGGTACACGCCAAGTTACCTAAGAAGTTAACGTTTAAGTCCTGGTCTATAGGGGAGAGTCTGGGCCTCAATAAACTAAAAAAATGCAATAATTTAGAAAGAAAAATGAATGAATACAGCAAAAGTTAAAATAACCGCTGTATGGGTACCGCGCACTACAAAAACAGACGTGCGCAGTAAAATTTTTTACAAGCGGTTAGCTGCAGCCCTGTGTTTATCAACCTAAAAGCTATTGACACCTAATATAATATGTCTCCTTGGCTTTTACATGAGCGCGGTCAGTCCACAAAACCTTAAACTAAAATCAATAACTTTTTTCCTTGTATAATAAATAACTATTTTTGAGCAATAAAAAAATCAGGGGTTTAACATTTATGGTAGTTACTGTGTATCCGGGAAAAAAGTACTTACTTTTTTCTATAGATTTTATAAAAACTCATATTTTAGTCAACAGAGATAAAATGTTAATTTTTTACCGATGATGTTTATAACAAAGCATTTTTTTACAAGTACAATGACATTTTCTCCCATACGGCCTCAATAAAAAACCGAAAAGCCCCTGTCTAACAGACCTTTAACAAATGAACTTCGAATTGATTTTGCTGGTCAGTCATTTATCTTGTTAATAGCTCAATGTCGAAATTCATTGATTAACCGAATACACCATTCACACAATAGCTTGTGGTTAAGTTTTAGAAAATAGAATGCCACTTCGGGGGTAATAAAAGATAAGAGGCAATATAAGATACGTGTATGGAATTACTGATAGAAATTTTACTGCTTTTCCTTCCTAACGTAAGTTTAATAAATTATCCCTCTATTTAATAATTAATATAAAAGGTCCAGAATATAGCAGTGGGTTCTCCAAAACATAGGTTATCTAGTTTATTCGTAACAATTTTTTCCTATTACGATACATATTTGTTTCCTTAAACCACAAACGTGCATTTTTTTAACGCTACCACTAATGTGAATCTTGGAGGCTGAATTATATATAGGAAATATTTTTTTATAAAATACCCAACATTGTTACTTAAAGCCATTTCTAAGTATACCTTTTAAAAATATTAACATAGTTACCCTTTGCAAAAATAAAAGAAAATACTTTCTCGTTTGCCATAAAATAAAATATACAGATAGGCTAAAAATGATCCAGGGATGGGATTTCTGTAGAACAAAGAAAGATATCTATTAGAAATAAATAAGTAGAAAAGAATTGAGCACAAACCGGTTGCTTTGGGCGTGTCAATTTTGTTCAGCAGCATGCAATAAAACCTTTTTTTCCTCGAAAATTATATTGCCAAATTTTATAAGTATTAAGTAGACAAAAAATCATAGCCTTCCTTTTTAAAAAGACAATTATTCTCTTTATAACTATGCGGTTATAATTTAATTTTAGAAAAATGTATGTTACTTACTTTTTGTAGGAAATAATACTAAAATAGTATAAATTCCTTTTCAATTTCTTTATTATCCAAATATATTATTACGAGTACTATTGATTTTAAATAAGTTCTATCAAATTTTTTCGCAAACTGTCAAATTTGAAAACTAGTGACGCATGAACTAAAGGAAATAAAGACGAAATTAAAGGTAACTTACTTAACGTTTAATTCAGTTAATATCGCGTTTACTATAACATTGCATAAATTGATGTTTAAGAATATTGTAGTAGACATGCAAATAAAACACAAATTCAAAGTGTTAAAAAAGCTTCGAAGTGTTTAAAAAAATTACTTTTTTGAACACTTTATGTAGTGTATTAGAATGTAGTACTTTATCTTCATGTTAACGAATAAAAAAACTGCATTTTTTTAACGATCGTGGAAAAAATTTATATTTCTTATTAGGAAATCGCCCATTATAATGTCCCCGTCTACAGCCTGTATATGTATATTTAAATACAAAAATGAAAAACCGGGTAAATTATAGGTAAAAAAATGCTAATCAAAAATGTCGTTTATTTTATGTAAAATTTTATACATTGTGTCTACGTAAGTTGAAGGCATATGGGAAACTTTTTTATTATTAATTTTACTTTATAAAAAGTTCTGCATGATCCAAAACCTAATATGCAATCATCAGATATTAAATTGTGTCAGTGGCTGTATGGCTAATGCCAAAAGCCAAAACTTATAAAAAAAAAAAAAAAAAAGTGTGTCAGTCATGTACGAGGTTTGGCAAAAAATTTAATTTTTGCTCAGGAGTACAGTATTTTTGCTAACATCGCAAATTTTTAATTTTTTTCTGCAAAAATCAAGAAAATGTAAGTTTGTTTATTAGTGCATTATACATTCTTCTTGTGTTAATAACAATTAATTTAAAAAGTTAATTTTAAACTGTCCTATGACATTTATAATCATGAAATATAGTGCACTAATGTACAAACCTAAATTTTTACCATCTCAGAAAAAAAAATTTTTTTTGAAATAACCAAAATTTTGATATTAGCAAAAATACAGGTTCTTTACTCCCGTGCAAAAATTACATTTTTGGCCAAACCTCGTACATGGCTGACACAATTTAATATCTAATGATTGCATTTTAGGTTTTAGACCATTCCAGAATCCTCGTTCAATTTTAAAATTCTTTTTTTTAGACATTTTGCTAAATTACTAAAAAAAGCAGTTTTGTGTTGGTCCATTTTTCATTTTTGTAGTTGTTGGTGCCCATGTAAAAAACAAAACAAATTTCTTAAAGTAAATCTGGGTTTTTAAAGAAGCAAAGGCAGTTGCCAAACACGTATTTTTTTATTCTTTTAGTCTATTTGTCCTACCGTAAAGTCCACTCGTAGACATTAGACTGAATAAAAAAATCTATTATTTTTTGTTTAATTTTATTAAAAATACTTTTGGAAATGATGAACAAAGATCTTGTATTAGACAGAGCTCTTGATTTAAATATCAGGATATCCGGCATGATTAAATTCAATTTTTTATGTGATTAACATGGAAAAGCTCGTTTTTAAATTTAGAATTGTATAACTTAGTGATGATTCATCAATAAGGATAGACCAACTTATTATCTTGTATAAAATTGAATGCTCTACAAAAATTTTTAGGATAAACCGACGCTCTAAAAGTTATTTAACCTAAAAATTTAATTTATATTATTTAATTACTTTTTTCAAATTTATCTATCCAAAAGTTTTATCAATTTTTTAAAATTTTTCGTATTTCTATTTTCAAATACTATTATTTCTTAATTTTTCAATACACTTAAATTTGTCTTTAACTAAAAATTGATATATATATATATATATATATTTAATTTTGTGACATTAAAGTAGTTTTATTACAATTTTAAAATGTTCTTCTATATTCGCTTATTACAGGTAATAAGTATTGCAATTGTTTTTCATTTTTTTTTTATAAAACTCTTATATAACCATGGTATAGGTACATCGTAACAATCAAATCCGATTAAACGAATCGCATTGAACCTAATACCGTTTCCTTCGTTCCAGATTTTATCGGATGCATATAATCCGCTTCCAAATCCTTTAAAATTTGACAGAGAATGGGATATACTATGACAAGGAAAGTATCAAAAAAAAAGAAACTTCTAACGTTTTTTTGTGGTATTTTTAAATTGATTTCTTTTAATTAAAAAATAAGACAAAATACTAACGCAAACTGCTAAAAAGAATATTACAATATTTAGACAAATATTTAAAGTTATTTATTATTCTTCACAATTTTGTTTCTACACTTATACGTAATAGTCATTTTTCAAAACGTTAATATCGTACTGATGGAACTCACGGTCGCACTGAACTAAATTCAAATCGCCTAAAAAACAGGTTTGACTTAAGGCGTTTAATCCAATCTTTTACTCAATCGGAAACGTGTACACCGCAATTTTTTGTCGAATTAAGTTTTATCCGATCGGTTAAATCGGATTTGGTATGACGATGTAAACTTACTCAGAGTCAATTTATTAAAAAACTTAACACATTTATTATACCTTTCATTGAAAGGCAAAAGTTTACATTTTTTTTCCATAAAATCGTAAGGTAAATTAAACGCTGTGAAAATTTACGTAGAAACTTTCGATACAAAATCACTCATATCTTTTGGAAAAACTCCTTTAAAGTCTTCTTGTCTCATCATAATTTTTTTGGCTCCCGTACTAAAATCATCTTAGTTTTTTAAATTAACAAAATATTGTTCCTTTTATTTATTAAAATTAAATAAAAAAGGTATAATTTTATTTTATTTACACAATTTTTTTTTAATAAACTTAATAGTTTTATGAAAAAAAGGTGGAAATATTATATGCCATAATTTAATAAGTTATTGCTTTACTGTGGTGCGGTTTTTTTACTTTATGATGTGATTTCAGAGGAAGGTTTGTACGTGAAATTACATCCAAAATGTTTACGGTATAGGGAAAAACAAATTGTTTTACTCCAAATTCAACGCGTGTGAAGCCGCAGGCAGAAGCTAGTTATAAATAATAGTGTCCTTTTAAATTTATGCTTTCCATATTATTAAAAAACAAATTTAATTTAAACTATAATTCGTTTAATATTCTTAATAGTGCTTTTTATTCTCACTACGGCCGGCTATTCAAATAACACAATAGATTCTGACAAGGTAATTTATTTGCTGAAATGGGGACTATGCAGTCCGTTTTTTAAATTGCTCGCAAAGCATTTATATAGAAAAAAAAATTGTTGCTTTTTTTACCAGAGTTAAAGAGAAATACTGATAAGTTGTACAAAAAAACGAAAAAGGGTCTCTCCTACAGGACGATTACAAATGAATTGATGTTTGATTTATATAGTCAGCGATTTGTCAAGTTAAAAGCTATGCATGAATATTTTTAATTTATAAAAGTTAATGTTTAAATGTAGACATAAAGTCGTATCTTAAAATCAAATAGTGTAGTGAAGATCTCACTCACCTGAGTATCAAATTTTGAACCAAAAGTCCGTTTTTTCTTACAGCGGTGTTTGAATCCAAATAACTATAATGGGTAAAATATAATTTTTGGGTCTTTTTTTTACTATTTAAACTTGTATGGTATAATAAAAGTATAAATTAATATAACTTTTACCTAATTGAAATAAAATTTGGTAAACCTACTAATTATAATAAAATTTTGGAATCAAAACAGTGTAATTTAAAAGTGGGGACTTTTTTTTATTTCCTAAAAATTATAACGAAAAAAGGAAAGAAAACGGAAATAAAGGACTCTGTATAATGTATTGTGAAAGTGGGGACCTTTCGTTTTTTTTTTCGCTTTACAAAACTTTTTACCTTAATTTACATTTTTTTCTAGGGGCGGCCACTAATTTATTGCACCACAGCGCAAGGGGCCCTAGGAACGGCTCTGCAAGTCATTTTAAGTCATTCCAAAAAGTAAACATGAACAAGGGAAAATAAAATCCATAATAAAAAAAAACAATTGTAACCTTAGGCAATAAAAGCAAGAGTTACTAATAAATTAAACGATTACTTTTTTAATTTAAGGCAAAATATTATTTATTTCCTATTTCTTTTTTATTTCTTTTCTTTAATATCAATCACGTTGTGTATGGGTACTTTTTAGAATACATAAAAGTGGCTTTATTTTTTCCTTAATAACAAAGCTACATACAAAAAAATTACAAAATACTTAAAAAAATGCATTTTTAATGCCTAATCATAAAAATATAGATACTTTATAAAAAGTCAGTGACGTATTTTTTTTTTTAATAATATTATCTCTGGTGTCCACTGAGGCGTCAGTGAACCTACAATCATTTAGGTATAGCTGAAAAAGAAAAAAGTTTTGTTTTAGGTCTTTTAAAATACTAATCCTTATTTCAATAATTTTTACTTCCATTTTGCCTCTTGACATATTTAAATACATAAATTTTCTATATACATATAATGTTTCTATGTTAGGAATTTGTATTTTTTCATCTCTGAATTATTTTTAAAACAATTTTTAAATGAGCTAGGAACATTATTTTATAAAAAAATCGACATTATTATTTCCTGGTACACTAAATGACCCATATTTCCTTTAGTTCTAGGCAAGTGGCTCCAGTTCAAGACCAGAAAACAATTACAAACTATTCCAAATGCGTCTTCATGTTTAAGCATAGATTATAGGGTGAGTCAAATAAAATCG
>JACEGR010010424.1:0-19191 GCA_014170235.1 Listronotus bonariensis
TTAGTATCTTTTATTTTTGTCTCGCATTTTATTTAACAAATGTCATTATTTTAATATCTAGATATCGTGAAGTTAAACCTTTCGACTTGGGAGACTCTTTATAGTCAAACAAGATTATTTTAATCAAACTGAATACAGAAAATAAAAACTGTTGTTGAGCTAGTGGTATGAAGGAACAATTTTAAAATGTAAATTGATTCTCTTGGATAAGTCAAAAATTACGAAAAGTTAAAGCAAACTAATCGGCTGCTTATCTCGCGTGCGCGCCTCTTGCTATATTTCTTTATGATATGCCGGTTAATGCAGCTGGTCATCGGACTATGGGATAGAAAGTAAATTTTTTGGTTAAAATTTTGAAACTTACCAATCTAACTTAAAATGAGGTGCTTTTTACTGATAAAATATTATAAATTATTACAAATGGTTTTTGGAAACCTAAAAACTTATTATATGTTATTATAAATTTACACACCCCCTTAACATTATTATTTTTTTATTGTACAAAATAAACTAAAATGTCAGCTTGTTTGGTTAATTCGGTAGTATTTTAATCAGTAATCCGATGATTATTATCTCATATGATATACAGGGTACGACAATAGGTATGGATTTTTTAAATGGAATACCCAGAATATTATATCACTACTCAAAAAATTTTTAAAATCCTTTTAAAAAATACTACATTTGATTTGCCATGGCCCCAATTAGTTTCCCGATATGACCAATCCAAATCTGAAAAATAAATTTTAAATTATTCTTAGCAGTAATAGGAGATACATTTTTCCCAACTCTTTTTTATTTTTGCTAGTACAGTAATGTAAAATAAGAAAACACTGTGTTTTGTTGGGTGGATCCCAGAATCCGATATCTTTCATCAGGAATGCTTTTATCTTTTTAGGGATACAGTGCGAGTGTAGGACAAAACATGTAACAACTTTGAAATGGAAAACCTTGTAAATTATAAAAATCTTGTATCTGACCTTTACACCCAGAAAGCAGCAAAAGTAGGTAAAGGCAAAGCTGTAGGCACGAAAAACTGATTAAAGTGAAAAAGGTTCGACGAAAGTAGCGAGAGCACTTCCTTGTACAGTGACTGCATCGGGCAAAAAGCACATTAAACAATAGCTCTTATCATTTAAACTCTTTTACTTTACTTTTTAGTAAAATGCAAGGCTAATAATAAACTAAGTAGATTAAATGTTGTAGGTAATTATGTTTACTACTTTAAAATACATTTTTCAAAGCTTCTATTACCCCAATAGAAGTCGTCATATCCTTTTATAATTTTGCGTACATGTAGTTTGTGAGTATCTACTTTGAAATACACAGCATGGACCATTAAAATTTCAAAGTTGCTTTTGGCCAAAATAATGGATTTCCTATCCCATAGTAATGGCGCGTCGCTGTAAAGCGATAGCGGCGCCTCTCTATAAAATAGTCCGATTGCAGGAGGCCTTTTTATGTTTTTTTGTATTATTTTCGAAAGGGTACCGAATTTGCGCTTTAAAATGTTCTTACGTACATGAAGATCAATTGGAGTGGTTATTTATGGGCGCTTCTTTGATTTTGCAGGAATAACAGCTGAGACTGTTGGTCGGTAAATTTTATCCCTCCTGTTATCTACTAATTCAAAACTATCGCTGTGTCTACAATTACGATCTGTAGCAGAATAAAAAGTAGCATTCATGCAAGAACGTCTACAAAAATCCAAAAACTATAAAGCAATTATAAAAAGCCATGGCACAGAATTTTGATGTGATAGAAAAACCAAGCGTAATTCTATAATTAGCAGCCTTCACGCTCACACATTTATCATATTTTTTTTTATTTTTAGCGGAGTGATTTTGTTTGCAAGACCAGTGTTTATTTTCTCTCTATCCTTGATTATTCCAATATATCCAATACTACTTTGGTAACATTATACAAAGTAGAGACGCTGAAGCAAGTCTTCCAGTGTGAAGAAAATGCCATTTTAAATAAAAGTGTGGGCATCCGTGAATCCATAAATTTCTACGATGCTATCAAATACTTTTTAGACACAATGTCAAACTTAAAAATTCCACTTCTTTAACGGGTCTTTTCCAGATATTAGAGACATTTTGCACCCCTATTTTGCAATTCCGTTGTGGTTAACGTTATTCTGAGACTGCAGTAACGCAAGCATGATCCGTTATCGTTATTAACCATACCGGACTCCTTTAAATTACGGATGAATACCGGTGATGCTTGTCGACATCGTTATTGTTAAACTGGTGCGTGGTTGCCGGATTGTAGAAATGTGCAATATCAATTATTTAGATGGTTAAAAATTTTATTAATGCCGTGTTACATTGCTCGTAAACATCATTTATACAAAGGCACTCAACTAGCGAAAAATCTATAGCAGTAATAAAAATCAAAATAGTGTCAAGAAATTCAAAAACGGGACTTGCACTTCTTACGGATATCTCCCCAAATCAGTAATTAATTTAGATGTTACCGTCTGGCAACACCGCTTTTATCTCTACTGACCAAACCTAACCTTACTTTTTGTAGTTTTGCTTATACTGTATTGTTTGCATCTACTTTAAAAACGAAACCAACAGAAGTGTTTGCATATATTTAAATATCAATTTATATTCATGAAGAATAAAAGTAAATACTGATTTTTCGTCAATCCCTAAAATCGGCGAACCACAGGCAAAAAATAAGGTTATGCAGCTCTGAGCCAAAGACGCAAAGACAAATTTCTCCAAACCAGCGACGAAACGTTGATGCGCGATTATTTTTCATCGCAACGTGTATGATCGTCACTACTGGCAAGAATTGTATTCACGTTAGACTGTCTCTTTTCCTCACATTGCATATGTGTGTAAGTTATTTAGTTGATCCGGTATGTTTCACATATAGTAAACATAACCAGAGCCCCAGGTCAAAACATTTTTTTTTGTGTGGCTGTGTAATTAATAATTTCTCGCCATAAATTGACAACCAACACTAAGAAAAAAGTGTTGTTATTAAATAGAATTTTAAAAACACAATTACTTAGTTTACATGACCGCTTTAGGTGCGCATTAGCCAAATGCGAATTTAAATAAAACGCAAGTAAAACGCTCGTAATTCGTTTTAAAATTCATAATTCGCATTACATTAATTGTTTTGGTTCCATATCTTGTTAATAATTACTAAGTTTACACAAGCGCTTTAATACGCATAAGTCAAATGCGAATTTAAATAAAACGCATAGTATAAACGCTCTTAAATCGTTTTAAAAGTCGTGATTATTATTCGTATTATTACTAATATATATAACAAAACAACAAATGTTATGCAAATTACGACTTTTAAAACAATTTAAGAGTGTTTACACATGTTTTATTAAAATTCGCATTTCGTTAATGCATAATTAAAGCGCTCGTGTAAATTTACTAATAGTAATTCGAATTACGATTTTTAAAATGATTTAGGACCGTTTACACATGCGTTTTATTCAAAATCGCGTTTGGATAATAGGCATTAAAGAACTCGCTTAAAAAGTGACCGTTCAAATGAAACCAAAAGGGACTGGTATTTGTCCAAATATTTTAAACTATTGTGCAAACTGAGTATAAGATTATAATTAAATATTCAAAATAATAATTTTAAATTTCATTTTTGCTTTATTTGACAAGTGCTTAAATAATAATAATTTATTGTAAAATTCATAAGTTAGATAAAAAATGAAAAAATTTAAAATTACCTGAAACATTTGCATTTTATTTTTCTAGCCGAAAAATACTGTCACTTAGTGGAAAAGAAGGAGGACTGGATTTATTAAAAGAACTAATAGCCCATCCAGATCCACCAGTTGCAATAAAACAACTTGCAGCAATAGTAATTGAAAATTACAATATGCAATTATGGCAGCAAGAACTCGATGGGTAATATATAATTTTAAAAACACTAATCCATACTATTATGTTGCGATATATTTTATATTAAAAATACTCATCAAGGCCGAAAGACTTTTGTGATTAACAACTAGCTTTTATACGGAATTAAAAAGGTACTGTAAGCTAAATTAGTTTATGACAATGACGCTGTTAATCGAAGAAGGTATTCTAAGACTTTTTTGTTGGTATACAAGCCCCATCTCAGTGAAGTTGGTCCAACTAGCTAAAACATGTAATTATGTTAGGTTCTATTTCTTTTTCCTGTAGGACTGTCCCAAAAACTTAATCTATCAAAACTTATTTACGTCCAGTTTCACAATATTTGGTTAACACTAACCATGGGTTTGTTACCATAGAAACAACGAAATACTGAAATGTGATTGGTGCTGCCAAAATAGTTAACGCAAAAGTGATAGTAACCTTATATTGTAAAACTGGGCATTAAAGGTCAAAAGTGCGCTAAAAAAATTACCCTCTGTTTAAGCATTAATTTGACGGTTTTTAAACTAGCTTAAATGTGTTTGTGGTATTGGCACAATTTTTCTAGGGTATAATTTGGACCACCCTGTGGATAGTTTTCGGGACACCAAATTTCAAAAGCAAATTCTATCTTTTAAATTATGTATTTTTAATGAAGTAACCCATATTCCCATCTTCTATCTAAACTGCCGGACAAAAAAACCGGCACCCTGGATTTTTGCTATGTTTGTTTTTAATCCGATTTTAACAATTTTTTGCCATTTTATAGATAATTTTATTGGGAATGTGCTGAATTTTTTAAATGATGGGTCATGTTCGTTAGGGCGCTATTATTCTGGGTAAATCAATGTGTGTTTTTTTACCCAAGTTTTAAACACCCTGTGTAGATATTGACGCTGTTATTTTTAATACTGACAATTTTTTAAATAAAGTTACATGTAGTCCTAACATTTTTTTTTTTTTTTTTTTTTTGACTCATTTCGATAGTTCGGTTTCGGTTCAAAAAATTATCAGTATTAAAAATAACAGCGCCAATATCTCCACAGGGTGTTTAAATCTTAGGTCAAAAAACACACATTGATTCACCCGTTATAATAGCGCCCAATCGAACATGACCCATCATTAAAAAAATTCAGCACATTCCTAATTAAATTATCTATAAAATGGCACAAAATTGTAAAAATCGGAATAAAAACAAAAAAGTTACATATAAAGTATCAAGCTTACCAAAAAATCCAGGGTGGCGGTTTTTGGCCGGGAGTTTACGTTTTTTAAAAATGTAATTAAAGTAAAGTAGTATAATTTGCTTTTTAATATTTCTTAGTGACGGGGTGACGGCACTTTAGGCAGCCTAAAGTCAAAAATATTACCGGCGACCCCTCGAAATTTTTATGCAAATATTACCAGTAGGAATGGGACTCTTAACATATTACAAGAATTTCAGCGATGCCGGTTTTTAATGCAAAATTGCAAATGGTGTGGAGTCTTTTACAAAAATATATTTTTATCAGTTGGGCCAACTTCACTGAGATGGGCCTCGTAATATTTTAATATAATGTAGATATGTAAATGTAAGTATGCTGGGTTATTAAAAAGTACTGCAACTCTTAAATATCTTTTAAACCACTTAAGCCACATACAGGGTTAGTAGAAAAAACGAAAGGGTGGTTTATCTTAACAACCGTCAAATATAAATGAACCAGATTTTGTGCCCAGGGGTAACTGAACATGAAGAATTAAAAAATATATATATTTGCAAGGTTGTCAAGTTTACAGTTTTCTAGGTTAGAAAATTTAAAATTTTTAAATAAAACACCCTAATTTTTATTGTTGTAATCAATTACTTTTGTCAACTTTATTATGACCTAATATTTTCGTTTTTTTATTCCTACGTCACGTTTTTTTTATTACTTACACTTGCATTTTAGTAAGAAATCATCCGTTATTTTTGTTTGCAAAATAAACAAGAATGCGTGAGATTTGTCATTCAAAATTTGTTGAGAAGACATGTTATTCATTTGTCTGTAAGGTCATGAAAAATTCATAACCATAACAATTAGAAATGTAGACCTTTTCATCATACGACAAGCGCAAGCGCAGTCGCCATATTAAAATGGCGGTAATTCAAAACTTTCGTACTGTTTTCATCAACAATAGGTGGGCAAGGAATATTATCTTCACAAACAAATAAATTACTGGAAAAAGCCATCAATGGTGCTTCAATTATTTATTATTTAGTTGAAGCTTATAATTGTGAACAATTAAAAATGTTACTAAAACGTGGGCGTCCACAAAATGGAAAAAAAAGTGAGCTGACTAAGAGGTTGGGCGACACAATTTGTTTACTAGCTGCAAACTTATAAATGAAGATAATATTTACAATTTTATTCTGATTAATAATGCCAATTTTATTGTAATTTATGAAAATATATTTTAAGTATTACTTATCGGACTAATTTATTTACATTTATTTATCAATAATTCACATTTCGCACATTTTTCAAAATGTGACGTTATTAAATATTTAATTTGCTTGATGATTTCATAATTTAGGAGCAAAAGTAACAAAGGGACCAAGTGCCTAAATTTTTAAACTGAGAAATTTAAAAAATAACCTTTACATGTCAAACCGAAGTACTTTTTATTTTCAAATAATTATGAAACACATTATGTGCCTTACGCTTAAATATTCTACAACGTTTGGAACAAAAACAAAATGAAAACTTGAAAATAATACCAAAAATTAAAAAAATTGGTAAAGGGCCATTATATTATTTGGTTAAATTAGCGTAGACTTCTCGTAATATCTTTTAGGTAAGTCTTTCCCTTTTTTAACACGCTTTTATTAGCTTGGGTTGTATCTATCTATCTATCTATCTATGTAACGGAATCTTTGAGCCTAATTTTTACCAACTCCCAGCGATTCAATTTCTTTGAAACTTTGCACACGTATAAAGGACCGATGACAATGCAATAATTTAAAAACAGTATCCCGTTATCCTGATTAGGACCGCCAGTATAAATAAATTCCTTTACAGATCCTCTGTGAAAGAGTAAGCGAGCTAGAGCTAGGCGAGTGATCTGCGCATGCGTGCAGTTTCAGTCTTACATGCATACATACATACAATAGTTCGTAAAACATTTCAATATCACATGACCGCAGAAAACTAATTGATATATGGAACTAAAAAATGAAAAATAAATAATAGTTTAAAAACTAAAAAACACGCTTTTATATGCAACCGAACTAAAAATTAGAAAATAATTTTTCATTACAAAGAGTTTGTCACTTCAGAATAAAAGCGTGGGGTGCATTTTACTATTTTTCATAACTTTTCCCTCATAGATATTTGCAAATAGAATAATTATAACATTTAATATATTAAGCACCCCACGCTTTTATTCTGAAGTGACAAACTCTTTGTAATGAAAAATTATTTTCTAATTTTTAGTTCGGTTGCATATAAAAGCGTGTTTTTAGTTTTTTAAACTATTATTTATTCACAATAATATTGGCTGTCCCAAATTTTATTCAAATCAGTTAGAGGGTTTCTAAGATATTCAAAAGATAACGACTTTTTTAAAAACTTTAACGCCCTGTAGCTCAGAATGGAAGCTAGTCCGGACATATGTTTATGGGGACTTTTTTTTATAGAAAGACCCATTTAAGTTGCGTACCGTAGTTAGGAAACACCCTATATATTCCGGTAGGGTTTACTAAACAAAATGAACGGCAACAAACCACAGTACTACGGCACTTGCCCCATATCATGTGGAACTGACCAAGCACTTGCAGAAAGCGCTACATATCGGCTCGATTGCGTTTTGCGTTTGATAGGATATAGTCGGTTGCACATAGCACCTATCAAGAGAAATATCTCATTTTCCGGCAAACTGGCACTTAGCCCCTTTGTTACTTCTGCTCCTCAATTTTTTGGCAATATTTAAGACAATGTTTTGGAAAATACCAAATTAATAAAACAGTACGCATTGGTTTTGAATGATTTCTACCGTGTATAACTTTTAAATATTACATTACAATTTCCTTTTCCTACGGACGACGTAATTTTAATGGGTTATAAATATATTTTCCGGTTGGTCTCAGTTACTGCTTTCTTTGTTTTTCACTTTTTTCATAAATAAATTGACGTTATTTATATTAATTTCTTTTCATAGGTAGCTGGAGCAGGCACTTTAGAACAGTTATTTACAAATAAGAGTACAAAAAAATGGCTGATTCTAACGCATGGGCACAAAAAAATATAATGAAAAGGCCTATTTAAAAGTGACAAATATTGCGTTATTATGGCATTTGTACTTAACGAAAAACGGCGCATATTTGTCACTTTTGAATTGTTTTGACATGTCTAATTGTTATGGTTATGAAATCAATCACGTTATATCACGTACAATATTAAAAATTAGGGGATTCCATTTAAAATTTTAAAATTCCCTAACCTAGAGGAAAACTATAAACTTTGCAACCTTGCAAATAGAATTTTTCAATTCTTTCTGATCAGTTACCTCTTTGCACAAAATTTGGTTCATTTATAGTTGACGGTTGTTAAGATAATCCACCGTTCCGGTTTTTCTACTAACCGTGTAGATATACA
The DNA here is from genome assembly GCA_014170235.1 of Listronotus bonariensis. Taxonomy (NCBI): domain Eukaryota; kingdom Metazoa; phylum Arthropoda; class Insecta; order Coleoptera; family Curculionidae; genus Listronotus; species Listronotus bonariensis. The sequence continues at coordinate 8,504 of JACEGR010010424.1, forward strand.
AAATGCAATATCTGAAAGGTATTGGTTATGAAGAATTTACTAATGATGTCTGCACAATGGTCAGATTACCTAGTTTTTAGTTTAGTTAATGCCCCTTTTATTTTTATCGCGATTAATTGTGCACGCCAGATTTAAGAGGTTCACAAATTTTTAATTTTATTTTTATTAGTGGCGGAGATATGACAACACTACCTTTTCGTTAAAAATACAGAAACCCAAATATCTTTAAAACCGCTTAAGCTGCATTTACAAAATTCGGTATTTAGAATTTTCTGATGTGAGTATAATTAAATAATAATATCTGAATTGTTGTTGTCCCAATTTTCCGCTACAGGTAATATATTTGGTTTTTAAATGGAATGCCCTATTAATTTTTGTTACAATAAAGTGGGCGTGCCAACTTTAATAATTTTATTTTAATTACAATAAACTGGTTTTACTTAATCCTATAATTATAAAAATGTATATTAATAATTATTATTGATCTTATTTTTGACTTAAACACAGAAATCAAGTCAAGCTATTTTTAAACTCGTGGATTTGATGAACGCGACTCTTCTTAGCGTATCACACCAAAAATTTTAGAGTTTCATAATTTACAGTTAATAAGAGTATCTAAAATCATCATCACTTTTTAAATAAAAATGTTTAAGATAAAAATCGACGATAAGACCAACATTTTGTCTTGGTTTTTAATCATGCCTAAAAGTAAAATGATAATATTTCCATCTGTCAGTTGCTTGTAAATAAGCGGATATTTTAGGGATATTGTTTCATTTTGTGCTGTATACATACCGAATCATACCTACAAAAATCTGCATACCAGTTCCAGTGAAGTAGACATTTCCTTAACCTTATCATCGTCCATCATATTTTGAAAACGCCGATTTGGAACAACTTACAAATTAACAAGCGAATTAAAATGGCTAAATTTGTTCAATTTTTGTGAGCCACAAAACGATTACTGTTTATCTAAATTGGGTTTTCTGTAAGAATTGATCAACTAAGGATAAAAAATACCGCAAAAAGTTAAGATTACAGTACCTTTACAGTCATGTTGAAATTTAACGGAATTTAAAATAGAGTTTTTATTGAAAAATAAAGTTAAAAAGCAGAATATGGTAGTCGTTAGTTTATTACTTAAATTTAATTTTATATTGCCCTTATAAACTGACACAAAAACAACCGCTATTAAAATTTTGCCTATGTTAATGTTGTATTTCTGCTAATTTAAATTCGATTTGGCTTATAGTAGACGTTTAGCCCTCGCATGAAGTATACAGTGCATTCCCATTAAACCGAGCCGCCCTGTGTTATACCGTTATTTGTACAGGGTGTTTTTTTGGTTGGGATTATAGGGTATAGGCTAAACGGTAAGAGAGCTTAATGGCACAATCGGATCAATGCTAACGTGATTGGTTTAGAGCATACGGGGTGATTTTCAAAATTTGTCAATTTTTATTATGTATTATTACTCGGACATTTGGGAAGCTAAAAACAAACTTTAAATACAAAGGTTTGATAACTTTTGACGTAAAATCCAGTGGCACAGCTAAAATAAATATATATCTTTTCATTTTTGAGATATAACCCAAACTTGCATTTGTTTTTAAATGGGACACCCTGTGTCTAAGTATCTCAAAAAACTGCAATTTTTCTTGCGATTACAACAATACATAACACTTAATATTTTACATTGTTCTAAACAGCAAAACTAACAACAAAAAATGGGACGGTTTGAATCAATATTAATTTATTTTTTATTAAAGGGTATGTATATAAAAAACCTACCTTAACAATAATACTTAAACATTTATTAACTAAAACAATATATTGATTTATAATAGCAACTAAACAATTATCTCAAGTTCTTAATATTTTTTGCGCTGGTGTTTAATCACAAAATGTGCTCAAATGCTTTCCATTCTGTTCGATGCATTTTTATACTTAGCTTGTTATCAAACTAATGACGATATAGATGTAAATATTTGTTATTCTTCTTATTTAATTTTAAAAAACTTAAAGCAAATTATTTTAATTTTATTTAAAGGTGTACCAAATGTTTACATCTATATCACCATTTAGCCTATACCCTATAATCCCAACCAATAAAAAAACCACCCTGTATATTTGCAAAATATCCTGAAACACGTGAATTTTTAATTTTAGGGGGATTCAGTTTTGAGTCAAAATTTACTTGTTTAAGGTTTCCTTTATCCAACACAGACGTTAAAAAGTTTACATGGAAAGGTTGGGGGGGTAAAGTTAAACCTACAGCCCTCATAAATAAAATAGAATAATTACTGCTTTCTTAGAATGGCATTATGTATTGTCAATTGTTTAGTTGCTTTTATTTCGTGATATTGGAAACAGTCACCTACTTCTGTTGGTAACATCGCTCGAGTTCTGCAACCGGCCAATGATGATCGACTAAACGAGCCGGCCATATTGAAAAATATATTGGCATGACAATGTTACCAACAGTAGTAGTTTCTAGTAAAAAATAAAGTTACTAGTGAATTGTCCACGCACGATCCGCCATTTTATTTTACAGACTTAGATACGGAGTAGGTATTCAGTTCTTTTATGAGGGGTGTGGTAATGCCTTATCTTTAAGGGTTTTATTTTTTAAGGTTTTTAGTTTTTAAAATCAGTAGTTTTCAAGAAAATTCACCGCAAATACGGAGGTCAATAACCGGTGGCACTCCCCTATAAATTTTTATTCTTCAAATATCAAAACGATATTTACTTCTGGCTAAACCGGAAGTGATAGAAAACAACTAAATAACTAAAACAATTAATATTTGTTATACCTACATTATGTACCCAATTTTAGCTTAGTGGCCTAATAAATCGAAAAAGATATAGGGCCACATATCAGCCACCTGCTACGGACTGGTTAATTGTTCTAAATGTTATAAATGTATTGCAGGCAAAATTTTGGCGTTTTTTTCATGCAGTTTATATTAATAAATGGTTAATAGTACAGGGTTGCCAACAAGTTTTGTTTGTATTTCAAAATCGTTAAAATTAGAATACTTTTAATTAGGCAACTTTGATTTCCAGTATCGTTAAAGATTTTTTTAGGGATATTATAAAAGTTTAATATGTTTCATTACATATTTTCTAACTTTTTAACAAATGCAAGTTTTGCAGGCTTATGGCAATCCTGATGTAATATAAAAATTAAGTAACAACTATAAATATTTTATCTTATGAACTCGCAGGCGAAAAACATTTTTACAAGGTTTGTAAAAAGAAGAATTAGAGGTAGTTATTAGATCAATCACGATTTTAATTTTAGAATTGCTTTAATATTCATAGTGTTTTAAAGATAAGCGAAAAATATTACTTAAATAAATATATAGTGTTAAAATCGTGTCGTTTTTTACGTGGACTGTTAAATACGTTTCTTTGTATATAATTATGTCTCTCTTAATTGAAAGTGTATTCAATGTAATTTTTCTTTTAATTTTTTCTTTAAAATTATCTTGCAGAGTTATATTTTATTTTTATTTATGCAAATATATAATATATTTATTAAACTGTTCCTTGTTTTATTTCATCTAGGTTTTACTTATGTATACATATTATGTCGCAGGCAAATGACTTCTGCCTAGGCAAATGCCCTTTGCCTAGTCAATTAGCATTTGATTCTATTTGCCTAAACAATTTTTAGACAAATGAAAATAGAAATATTTTCATAACTAGACGGTCATGCAAAACTATCACATTGGAGGGTCATGGTTAGTTCTGAATAGTTAAGGGGGTATTATAGTCTAGAAATATAAAAAATTGGAAAAAATTGTTTTTTTATAATTCGATAGATTATGTATACTCCTACAAAGATTTTTTAAAATTCCAATTATTTTTAAAGTTACAGCCGTTGTAGTGACTTTGCAACTGGTTTAAGGGGACGACTCTAACAATATGCGATTAGAGGGCGGGCTACCCGTATGAATAACTCTCTCCTTCTTTCCATGATACTTCTAGTATACTACATCATGTAGGAAGCTGGGATGGCTAATTAAGAGACATGCTATCAGTTACGCTGCCTGAAATTTAACGTAAAACTTTAAACGCGTTTTTCTCGAAACTACTTTTTCGATAGAGTTGCCACGATATCTCAAGTTCTAATCAACCGATTTACCCAAAATTTGGCATGAATCTCTCTATCGCCTAAACCAAAAAAATTAAAAATTTTAAATTTTATTTATTTTTAAAAATTCAAAAAAGCTTAAAAAGTAGTGAAACAATCAATCTTTAATTTTAAGAAGCCACCATTTTATGAAAATATATATATATATATATATATATATATATATATATATATATATATATATATATATATTTTCCGTGCTTCAGGTCATATCGACATTTGTATTATTTAAGAATCCGGCTTGTCAATTTTTCTATTTTTAAAATCACCATGAGGGTAAAAATCGTGGCAACCAGGACATGGCTTTTTTTCTCCACTTCAAGGACGCATAACTTCATGAATGGATGAGTAAAAATATCAATTCCTTTTTTTTATTTATTGACAAAAAATGCTCGAAATTCTAGTCTCTAGACTAGAATACCCCCTTAAATCTTTTTTTTTTCATTTCTTAATAAAGCAAATTAAAAACAAAATATAATAACCAAAACTAACCATGACCGCCCCAATGGTACAGTTTTGTATGACTGTCTATAGCGCTTAAAATCCATTAAATTATATGTGCTGTTGCTTTTTACTGTAGTCTGTAAAACACGTTGTACGCCTAATATGTTATCAAATATATCAGTCATTTGCCTAACAAGAACCACGGCAAATGCATTTACTTAGGCGAAATAGATTTAAAATACAGAAATTTTATATATATATATATATATATATATATATATATATATATATATATATATATATATATATATATATATATATATATATATATATATATATATATATATATATATATATATATATATAGGTAAGGTCGAAGGTCAAAAACGGACTATTAAATTAAATACCGAGTTATACTTTCCAAGAAGATAGTTATCTACAAGTTCCCTATTTACACTTTTTTTCTATTTCAAATATTAAGTGAGCTACGGAAGAAAAAAAGTGGATATATATATATATATATATATATATATATATATATATATATATATATATATATATAAAACAAGATATATTTTAAATAAGAAAATATCGGTGTTGAAGAAAAGAAAAAAATCGCTGCAGGATATACAAGGTGGTTTAAAATTGCGAAATATAACTTTGAAAAAAAAAAGAATATATTTTTGATACCTACTATTCTAATAGTAATTAATAATAATTAAAAATAAAAAAATCGTAATTAAAAGTTACAAATAATTTATTTCCATTGATTATGGTTTCTGGAATAACTTAAGGTTAACGTAAAAGAACAAATAAAAAATATTTTTACAATTACGTAGAAAGAAAAGAGATTTTTAAAATAAAAGCGTTAAAAAGAACCGCCTTATGATATACAGGGAGATCCAAAATTACGAAAATGGTATTTTGCCAATATAAAAAAATTTATTATGAATATTTTTGTATGTACTTACTTATTTAAATACTATTACGTAATAGAAATTTTAATTTTTTGTTAAGTAAATCGTTACCCTTTGGATAATATTTACATGCATTTTAACTTAACTTAATAATGTTTGCATATGTGAAGCTTATTTTAGTTAACACTTAATTTTCCCGAGTAATCATAAATGATAAAAAAATGTATAAAACTTACTTTTTAATGTTTTTGTATTAAGTTGTTTCCAAATATATTTTTCATTTTTTTTATTTTTTTTTGCGATTTTGAACCACCCTGTATATCATATCATTTTCTTTAAAATCTGTTATTACTTTCACATAGTGATATGCAATTAGTCAAAGATCCGAATAAGAAGCGACCTTTCCCCATCTGTTGTCGTTTAAACACTTTTTTATATATTTGAAACAAAAAACCGCTATTGGTTGGCTAAAAAGTTATGGTAAAAAAATAAATAAAAAAAAACAACTTTTACCTTTTTAAGTATAGGTCCGAGTTGGGAGTATAATCTCAACTTTCAATTTTATTATCTTACAAAACAACCTTTAATTTTTTAACAAGTTCTTGATAAGCAGCTTCCCGTTTATTTCGGTCATGGTAATCCTTGTTTTTGATTTGCCATAGACATGGATAAGATTTATACATTTCAATAAATTCTTCAATGATTTTTTTGGTTCAGACCAGACATTCTTTTAACTTGCGTTGACTGTGTGCTGTGAAAAATGACAACCACCCCACACAGAGACTAAACAACAACTAAAGGTTGTCGTTTATGGCAATAACATGAAATTTCGTTGAAATCAACTAATAAAAATCATAAAAGTTATCAAGTCCACGTAGAGTCCAAAATGTGATTCACCCTCCTGTCGGCGCCTTTTGCGCTGCTAGTAGGACAAAGCGGCGCAGTATAATAAAGGGGCTACACTGGTTTTGATAACGGCCCATTGTAAAAAGTCCAGGTACTAATATAATAATAAATATATAAAACGTTTACATGTCACGTAGCTCCACTTCTATGGGTAATTTTTGCCGTCGGTGGTAAACGGGGCGCAAGACCTTCGCAAAAGTTTTATTGAACAGGTAAATGGGGCGCAGGGATCTTGGGGTCGATAAAATCGTATAGGTAAACGGGGCGCAAATGTTTTCTTTAAAGTAAAGGTATCGAAATAAAATGTTGGTCTATTTTTAAAAATTTTATTAATTACGAAACATTTATTGCATCAAAAAATATTTACATTCTTTTGTTTACTGTCTTTTGAAAATGTAAAATTTTTGTAGGCTATTAAATCTTTTCCACTCACACTTTCAATTACTGATACCGACATTTTCTCACTATTAAAATCTTGAGTGGAAATCTTTTCGCACATCAATTCACTATTACAATGAGAACTGAACTGACTAAGTGGTATACAAATTATTAGTGTCAATTATAGGAATTCTTACCTGCCCTGACCCACACCCCCTCTCGGGAAGGGCTGGCGCCCCATTTACCTATGATATAAACGTAACCTTACAGGCGTGCAGGTAAAAGAGATATTTTCGCGCCCCGTTTACCTCCGTCCATTTTTGCCAATGCGTGGTAAGAAGACAGTCTAAAGAATTAAGGTGACACATTGTGCATATTAATTATGTTTACGTTTTGTTTTTATAAACCATTTTTTTAGGAAAACATTTAGGTTTAAAATAGTGGTCCCTCCCGCTTAACATATCAGAAATAAAGGTGTTTCGATATTGATTAAAGAGTTACTGAATTAAGTTGTCCGTTACTTTCTGATAGTACATTTCAAATTAAAAAGAAACAAATAGCTATATTTTCTAGCACTGTATTTATTGACATTTTGACTTCAGTCCTGAAGCTTTGCTAAATTTTCGGTTTGAAAATGTAGCAAGCAGTCGAAATATCAATAAATGCATTAATGAGAAAACAAAGTTATTTGTCTCATTTTAATTTGACTAAAGAAATTATGGTAACCATAGTCATACACACAAGCTTTTATTTAATGGGACACCTTGTATATTATTTATTTAATTTTAGTATTTTTATACATTTAAATTATATTTATAATCATTAAGTTATTAAATGGAGTTTACCTATAGTTTATTCTTTTAAAAAATTTAAAAAAACAACCCAAAAATGTTTTGCATTGTTTAAAAAATTCTGTTCCCATAATCAATTACTATGTATTTTTTCAATTACAAATAAACCAGTTCACCCTCGAGTTTACAAAGGATGCCGGCTTCGGTCGCCTTTTTAAAATAAACAGGTTAAAAAAACTTTACGACTTCTACGGTCGACCTGCGTGTCTGTGGCCGGTTACAGGTTAAAAACTGCACAATTTTGCCCACACACGCTCAGGTCTACCTGAATAAAAACTGTGCAGGTTCTCACTGTGGGTATACCCACGGTAGACCGTGGTTACACCTGCATGTCTGTGGGGGCCCTAAGAGATACGAAAAACTAATGTACGTGTCCCGTTCTCTTTTTGATGTTTAGTTCAATGGCGCAATCAAATCCACGCTAACTAGTTTGTTTTGGAAGTATATAGGGTGATTCTGAAAATTCGTCAATTTTTATTATGTCTTATTACTCAGACATTTATGAAGATAGAAAGAAACTTTAAATACAAGAGTTTTATAACTTTTACGTAGAATCCAGTAGCCTACATAAAATAAATATAAACGTTTTAATTTTTTAGATATTACCATAACATGCATTTTTTTAAATGGAACACCCTGTATCTAAGTATCTCAAAAAATTGCATTTTTCTTGCGGCTCCAACAACAACATATAACACATACTATTTTGTTTTGCCCAAATTAGGTAAAACACCGAAAACCCCATTTTTTAGGTGGCCATGGAATGATTTTTGGGTAATTTTCTAGAATGGGAGCAACTCCGATTTTACGAAATTTGGTATACGTTGTAAAGCGATGACCTGAAAGAATTATTTGGCGGAAACGTTTGTTCTCGAGATATCCATCATCAAAGTTGATATTTGAATTAACCTATTTTCACTGATTCTTCTTTTGCACACAATTCTTGATTTAAAGTTAGTAAGTACACAATACTTGATTTTCACTTTTAAAACCTCGTTCTACGTGTTTTACATTATTTTTGAATTAAATTGCGTGGCTTTTCTTTGATAATCCGGCAACCATACATACACATAGGGCTTCATGGAAAACTGGGATTAAAATGATTCAAAGTATAGCTATGCAGTTTAATGCAAAAATAATGTAAAAACGTAAAAACGGGGTTTTAAAAGGTGAAAATCAAATATTGTGTGACACTTTAGCTTTAAATCAAGAATTGTGTGCAAAAAGAAGGGGGAATATAGTGAAAATAAGCTTAGTTCAAATTTGAACTTTGATGATGGATATCTCGAGAACGAAACGTTTCCGCCAAATAATTCTTTCAGATTCGTGATCAGCGCCCCAAAAACCCCCGTATACCAAATTTCGTCAAATCGGAGTTGCTCCCATTTTGTAGAAAATTACCGGTTTCTTTACATGTCCTAAAATCAAATGACAATTAGCTATTAGTAGGTATTCGTTTCTTATAATCCGTATGTGAATATAATAAAACAAAAGATTTAAAATGAATATTTTTCAAAACTATGAGAAATTAAACATGTTTGAGTGCTACATTGAAAGTAATAAAGATAAAAACACAGCTTTAGACTTATATTTTGACCGTTATCCAGAGCGACGACAGCCAGACAAAAGAATATTTCAAAGATTGTACCATAATTTAAGCGAATATGGATCATTTGAAAAACCAAGGACTAATATTTACAATAAGGAAAATAGGGAAAGGGATGAGGTAAACACGATAGCTTGTGTTACTGCTGAACCGACGGTATCTAGCCGTAATATTGAGAAAGATATTGGTATAAGTAAATCTCTAAAGTGTTAAAAACATTAAAAAGCATAAATATAAACCATATAAAATAAGAAAAGTTCATAACTTACATCCCGGAGATGAAGAACGGCGCTTAGAATTTTGTCATTGGTGGCACTGTATCAAAACAGAGTGTTAAACTACAGGATTTTCTATAGACAATTTAAATGCTGGGATATACAGGGTGTTATTTAACAAGTGTCCGATATTTTCAGAGAGTGATTTTTCAAGTATTTTTAAGGTAAAAGTTCCCTATGAACGTGTGGTCTAAGATGCTTCGCTTTCAAGATACAGGTGTCAAAGTTTTATTTTTATTTATGTTTTTTCTGCATAATTTCTAAATAATGCCGATTTCCGACGAAAAGTGGTACCTGGGGTTTGACATGGAGAAATTTGAATTTGTTCTTAATTTAGCTCTTACTTGTAGAGGCGCTAGCCACATGTATATTCTCACTTTCAAAGGCTCATGACTTTTTGTACAACCCTGTATTTACATTTTTTGTCAAAGAAATGGATTCCTTAGTCATTTTTACGTAAAAAGGTACTCTTATTGGATGACGCTAGGAGCAACCGTTTTCGAAATATTTTAGTTTAAAATAATCGATGCATACGCTTAGTAATAAATATGCGGCAAAGACCGCTACTTGATAAAACCGTCATTTTCGGCGGTCTTTACTTAGCATATTTATTACTAAGCGTATGCATCGATTATTTTAAACTAAAATATTTCGAAAACGGTTGCTCCTAGCGTCATCTAATAAGAGTACCTTTTTACGTAAAAATGACTAAGGAATCCATTTCTTTTAACAAAAATGTAAATACAGGGTTGTACAAAAAGTCATGAGCCTTTGAAAGTGAGAATATACATGTGGCTAGCGCCCTCTACAAGTAAGAGCTAAATTAAGAACAAATTCAAATTTCTCATGTCAAAAAACCCCAGGTACCAATTTTCGTTCGAAATCGGCATTATTTAGGAAATTATGCAGAAAAACATAAATAAAAATAAAACTTTGACACCCTGTATCTTGAAAGCGAAGCATCTTAGACCACACGTTCATAGGAACTTTTTACCTTAAAAATACTTGAAAATCACTCTCTGAAATATCGGACACTTATTAAATAACACCCTGTATACAAATTTTGGAAGAAGGTATAATTGCCAAGTTGGATAACATGCCACTAGCGCTGTAAGAAATAATATATATTTTCAACAAGACGGTGCTCCGGCA
>JACEGR010010425.1:0-19171 GCA_014170235.1 Listronotus bonariensis
TAATAGCATATGATGGATCAAGTTTAAATATGTACAGGGATGTCCCATTTTTGTTGCAATTGCGAGGTGTCATCATCAATTATTAATAAAAATAAAACCATGATAGTCCGGAGGTAGCAACGTCGGAACAACAAGAATTTTAAGTTGGCTGATTTTTTGATACATGTTGTTCTCCCCTCCTCTTTCGGGTAGATCCTCGGCTGCCTGGATAGTGGTAGCGATTCTTTTGCGCCCAGCTGTAATCGTGGACAATCAGAGCTGTCAACTTGGCATTTTGAGCTGTCACTGATATGTCAAAAAATGCGGACCATGGTCATATATTAACGTTCCAGGTTTGATCAAAATATACTAAATGGTTCAGAAATTAGAAGGGGGACGACTGTATAATGTTAGCAATGATAGAAGTGTCTGGCAATAAAAAAATATGTTTGGTTAACGTATCTAAAGACAGGAAATTCAAAATATGGTTTCTTAAAATGTTTTTAAACCTTGGATTATTACCTGTATGTACAGTGTACAGGTGAGATGCGAAGTAATAAACGCAATCACTACCGCCAGCCAGACAGCCTAGAGTCTATCCAGAAAAGGAAAGAGAACAACATATCACACATATCAAAAATCAGCTGACCTAAAATTCTTTTTTCGAAAACGGTGCTACATCCTATACTATGAGGTTTTCGCCTGATCGTCGTCAGATGATCATCTGACACCAGTTAGATAGCATTGAAAATGCCGAGTGTGATCTTGGCAAGTCTGCAAAATTCGCAAGGAATACGAGACGACCAACGGATATAATCCCGGAATGATCACTCTACATATTCATCTATCCGTGAAACTCTACGAACATAACATATATATATATATATATATATATATATATATATATATATATATATATATATATATATATATATATATATATAATTACTTTTGTTTACTTTGTTTCTTGGGATTTAGGTTTTTTATTAATAAAACAATAATTTACATTTTCTGGACGTTTCGCCTTACATGGAAGGCTTTTCAAAGATCTATTTATTTATTTTAACGATAGTCTTTTGGCATGTTCCTACAAAATAATAACGGATAAACAATAATAATTACAAAATACTAAATGGATGTTTTTACATTTAAAATTCTTACATTTATATAATAAAAACTGACACAAGAGGTGGACATAGGACTAAATCAAGATTATATTTCAAAAACAGTAAACTAATAAATGAAAACAATGGGATACGCACCCTGAAACATACCTTTCATAGATAGATATTTCTTAGAGATTAGAGAGACACAACTTAATAAGAATCAATTTTTTACAAAGATTAAAAGTCAAGCACCCCAATAGAAAAAATCAAATGTCGCTTATTCCATCCCTTGCTCTAATTGTCCAAAAAATATACATTGGTATGACTACCCAACATCTAAACAACAGATTAAATGGTCACAAATACCAAAAAAAAATGCATCTACAGCTTTACGTAAACTCGAAATTGAAAAACAAAACACTTCTTTTAATTACACAGAAACAAAAATACTTGATCAAGATAAAAAATACCAAAAACTAATGAGTAAAAGAAATGATCCATTTAAAAAGAAAAAAATTATTGTAAACAACAAAAAGACATTGAAAACTTAAGTCAAATTTATTACATTTAATAAAATAATAAAGCGGTGTCTATCTCTAAACATAACATAATTATCTGCACTACATAGGATTAAGATTACATTTTTTGAAACCGTATTAACACATTTTTTAGCTAATAAAAAAATCAAACTGAAATTCTTATCCTGCCAGACTACCAACAAAACAGTTGCATTTCTCTAATAAATATCTAATATGAAAGGTATGTTTCGAGTTGTCTATCCCATTATTTATTTATTAGTTTAATGTTTTTTAAAATGTAATTTTGATTTGTCTTATTTTACGTAGGATCACACTGACGTAGTCAATTGTTCCGGAAATATTGACCAATGTTAAGTTGTTTTTAAATGGAACACCCTGTCTATTTGTCAAAAAAATAACTTGAGTTTTATAGGCTTTTTAAAAAATATAACACTGTCAACAAATAATGTAAGAACTAACACAACGATAAAATTCCATAATTTCATAATTCACCACATCCAAAGTTTTGCAGTAGATGTGTAGATGTCGGTGTAGGCCATGCAAACAGAATTAGTAAATAGTTATTTTTGTACCAAGGGCGTAAAATAGCACTTTTTACGCCCGCGGTTGGAGTTGTTGCTCGAGCCCAGAGGTGCAAACAATATTTTTTGTACGACTGAAATTAATGTACAAGCATTCTCTGTAGCTATTTTTTTTTATTTTTGTTGTATATAGATTAATATTATTCACCAAAGAGAACCTGTAGGAGAAAATTTAAAATCAGTACACTTTTAACATATGTTTAATTAAATAAATTTTTGTTTTACCAAAAAAAATGGGGCATTATTTAATTTTATTATTGTTTTATAAATTTATAAATCCGGCGATTTTAATACCTTTTTGCCTTAGGGCGTAAAAGCGGAATTTTACGCCCTCATTTATAAATGCGGGCGTTTTTGATACTTTTTTGCCCTAGGGCGTAAAAGTGTAATTTGTACGCCCTTAAATGGAAGCGTAAAATTGTATTTTATGCCCGGTCGTACAAAACATTTTTTGTGATTGACTTGATTACTGTAGTTGTAGTAATTTTTACTTTAACGGCGGGCGCCTTGTGCCATATTATTCGTATATCGAGCGCCTGACGTTTCTTTACAAAAATACAAGTATTTTTCGTTAATTATTATTTTAAGATTATTTAAAAAACATATTTTAAACTGTTTAGTTGAATGGGCTTTAAAAGGTTATTTTTTTAGTTTTTTTCAAACTATAAATATTATCTGAGTACTTTAAAATATTCAAGTAATTGTAATATCACACTTGCAAAAATATAATTATAAGATTATTAATATGGCACTAGAAATAATAATCAGAAACAAATATTTAACTCCAAATGTTTTTTTAGTAATTCAAGTGGCGCGTGGTTTATACAATGTGTCTACTTAAGTTCGCAATATATAGATTTTTTTAATATTTATTAATTTTTCAAAAAAAGTTATTCTTCAAAAGTCTACCTAAAAAACTTATATTATAAATTATTATAAACTAAAATTCAATCATCAAATATTATTTTTTTAGTGGCATTCGAGGTATCTTAAAAGATATGAATTTTTCTTAAGAGAAAAGCCTTTTTTTATTTTAATTTTTAATTAATTACAAACCAGAACTAACCAGAACTAACCGAAACTAACCAGAACCTATGTATACGTTACGAGTAATTTAATAATTTCTGGCACTATTAATAATGGCCGGTCTGTATTCATAATACCCGACTAAATTGGGCAATGTGCTTAAAACAGCATGATTAATCACTTTTTCCCGCACATTATGAATAATGCACACTGTATTTAGGGCAAAGTAATAAAATAGGTGAACTGTAGTGTTTAAATGTTAACTTTTTAATCAAGAAATAAAAAAAAGATTTAACTAACCAAAACTAACCATGATCCGCACCTATACTTTGTCTTCGGGTTTCGGTGTTTTGTTACTTGATATAACTCAAATATATATTGGTGGGGGTTTATGGTTAGTTCTGGTTAGTTAAATCTTTTTTTTTTATTCAAGCTATCTCAAACCCTGACTTATTACATGGACCCTGGGTCATCGGGCATTATTAATAATGGCCGGTCAAAGCGATAAATTAATCACTTTGCCCATAGGTTTTGGGCATTATGCCCGGCCCTTATTATTAATGCCAAGTTAATTACGTTGCTTGTATCATAAATAATTATTTATATTGTGCAAAGAACGCCTAATAAAACACCGAAAAATCACAGAAACTCGTTTGTTATTGCAGAAAAAATATTAATATTATTTTTAATTAAACAAATTTGCATCTTTGAAAGTTCATTTTAAGTCCAAAATATCTTCTTTTTTTTCATAAAAATTTTGAGAAAAATTTGCATTTTTTGAGATACGTCGTATACCACTAAAAGAGTTAATATATGATGATTGCGTTTTAGGTTTTAAACGATGCAGAACCTTTTTTATAAAGAATACCTTTTTTTTGTAAAATTATTAATAAAAAGGTTTTTTTTAATGTGCGAACCTAAATGGACACCCTGTATAAATTACTAAAATATTACCTTTAAAAAATACATTTATACTATAAACAAAATAATAGTTGCACCCAATAAAATTATTGTTATTAGCCAAACACTTTTCGAATCTTACATAAAATTACCTTCTTCTTTAAAACTTTTCTATAAAAATATAGCGTCATTACTCAATTTATATGATATAAAAGCTTGTGGCGAGGTTTAGGCACTCCTGTTTACTTAATTAAAAAATAAAAAGTTAAAAGCCATCAAAGCAAGTTATTTAATTTATTTGTTTATCTACTTTGCTTAATAATTTTTTTGATACCATATTGTAGAAATGTATTAAAAGAAACTAGTCCGCCATCTTGGGTGTTCCGCCATGTTGGATTTGGAATAAAGTCTTTTTATTTTTCAAGTTACTCTTGGCAAGCCCTTTCACTTGATATCCATATTGTGAAAGTGCATTAAAAATAACTACTCCGCCATCTTGTGGGTTTCGCCATATTTGATTTAGAATTGACGTTACACAGCTATTCATGCATTGTCATTCAAACTAAACGTGTATACCAAATTTTAGCTCAATCGGTTGAGGATATATTATGCCTCCCGTACCTACATACATACAGTGTGTCTGCCTAAGTTCTTTACATATGGGAAACTTTTTATTAATAACTTTACGAAAAAAGTTTTATTTTAAAAAAGTTTCTACATGGTCTAAAACCTAAAAGCACTCATTAGATATTCCATTTTTTAGTAGTATACGAGGTATCTCAATAAATATAAATTTTGTTCACGAGAAAAGTACCCTTATTTTTGAAAATATCGAAAATTATTATTTAAAAAATGTTAATAAATAAATAATAAAAATTTTATGCAAAATCATTCATTTCCGAGATTTTCTTTATGTTAAAACAATGAAAATTTAAATTTGTACTGTTGTTAATACTTATTTTGAAATGTAATATCTAAAGAAAGCTTATTTACTGTCAAAACAGTGAAAACTCACAGAAACTCTCGTCTTACGTTAAGTAAGGAAAAACTGTTAACTTGTAAATAAACGAGCTTGCATATTTAGGAGTTATTTTTAATTTTAAACATTTTTGCCTTATAATATTATTTGATATTTTCAAAAATAAGGGTACTTTCCTCTTGAACAAAATTTACATTTTTTGAGATACCTCGTATACTATTGAAAAAATTAATATCTAATGAATGCATTTTAGGTTTTAGAGCATGCAAAGCTTTTTATAAAGAATAACTTTTTTTGTATAATTAATAATTAACAAGTTTCCCATATGTAGAGAACTTAGCCGTATGTATACATACATATGTATATACATACATTGCAAGGTAAATAAAAGCTTTTAAAAATCATATTTGGATAATTTACAACTATGTATTAATAAACCAATAGTCCAATTAAATAGACCCTGAAATCACAATTTGGGGGAGTGAATGAGTTGTTGACATAAGTTACTTTAAAGTGTCTACAAACAAAAAATATTTAAAAAAAATTTGAACCCCCGGAGAAGGGTTGAAAAATAAATAAAGTGTTTTCTTGCAATTACTTTAAAACGGTTGGAGCTACAAAAAAATTCTTAACAAAAGTTGTAACACTAAAAATAATAAATCAAAATGGTCTCTATCATTTTTTTCCCCAGATGACATTAGGGTTGCTAAAACTTAAGGTATGATAATTTCAATTAAAAAAATATAACTGTTTAACAAATTCATGAATTTGCATTTATTTTTGACATAATAACCCTTAGAGAGTCTACAAACGAAGTGTAGAAGAAATTTTGTTTCAACCACCCGGAGAGGGGTTAAAAAAATTAATGTGTTTTTGGAATTATTTTAAAATGGTGAAAGTTAGAAAAAAAGTTTTTAATAAAGGCTGTAGAGCTAAAAATTTCTACATCAAAATGGTCCTTATCATTGTGTTTCCAGATGACATTAGGGTGGCTTAAACTTAAGGGATGGTAATTTTAATTAAAAAATTATACCTATTTAACAACTTCATGTATTTGCATTTCTTTTGACATAATTAACTTTAGAGTGTCCGAAAACGAAGTGAAGAAATATTTTGTTTCAACCCCTCTGGAAAGGGGCTGAAAAAGGGTAATAATTGTGTTTTATTGGAATTATTTTAAAACGGTTAGAGATAGAAAAAAGTTCTTTACGAAAGTTTTAAAGCTAAAAATTCTACATCGAAACATTCCTCATCATTTTTTCCTTAGATGACATAAGGGTGGATAAAGCTTAAGGGATGGTAATTTTAATTAGAAAAACACATAACTACATATTTAACAAATTCATGTATATGCATTTTTTTATCATTATTACCTATAAAGTGTCTATAACCGAAGTATACAAGAGTTTTTGTTTTAACCCCCGAAAAGGGGTTGAAAAAAATAAGGTGTTTTCTTGGAATTACTTTAAAACGGTTGATGTTAAAGAAAATCCTTACAAAAGTTTTAGAACTAAAAATTTTACATCGAAATGGTTTCCATCATTTTTCCCCAGATGACATTAGGGTTGCTAAAACTTAAGGGATGATAATTTCAATTAAAAAAAATCATAACTATTTAACAACTTTATGTATTTGCATTTATTTTTGACATAATTAACTTTAGAGTGTCCAAAAACAAACTAAAGAAGATATTTTGTTTTGCCCCTCTGGAAAGGGGCAAAAAAGTAATAATTGTGTTTTATTGGAATCATTTTAAAACGGTTGGACATAGAGAAAAAAGTTCTTTACAAAAATGTAGAGCTAGAAATTCTACATCGAAATGGTCTCCATCATTATTCCTTTAATGACATAAGTGGACTACAAGTAATTTTTCCATTTCAAATTTTAAGTAGTAACAATAAAAATATTCTGCGATGATCTAATACATTTTTAAAACGATTTATTAAATAAACCCTATTGTCTCATTATAAATATGCTCACTGACATAGTGATAGTTATCAATATATGGTGTCTTTTTCTTAGTTTTAAGTAGTTTATTTATTTCAAAATTCAAAGTCCACAGGTAAATTACCAGCTAGATTACAACTTCCAGTGCAGGGAAATTTCGATTCATTGTAGTCCCTGGGCCAATAATAAAATTGACGTCATGATAATAACCAACGACAAATGGACCAAGCGATTCATTCATTAGAGACATTTTGCACCTCTTAAAATAACAGACGTTTTTTGGCCTCCTTATGGTTATCGTTATTTAACATAACGATTACGGCAGCAGTTTTAGACAGAGATTTTGCAACCTCTTTTAAGAAATTTATTTTGCGTCTGCGCTTTCAACATATAACCTTATTTTTGCCTGTGGTTCACCCAACCCTTCTGTTGATTTCGTTTTTTAAAGTAGATGCAAACAATACAGTATAAGCAAAACACAAAAAGTAAAGTTAGGTTTGGTAGTAGAATAAAAAGCAAGTGTGCCAGATTGTAACATCTAAATTAATTACTGATTTAGAATATCCGTAAAAGTGCAAGTCCGTTTTAATTTCTTAACACTATTTGATTTTTATTACTGCTATAAATTTTTCGCTATTTAGAGCCTATGTATAAATGATATTTTAATTAATACGGCATTAAAATTTTAACCTTTTAAATAATTGATATTAAAATTTCTACAATCCGGCAACCACGCAGTTTAACAATAACGATAACGATAACGATAAGCTCTTCGGTATTCATCCGTAATTAAAGGAGTCCGGTATGGTTAATAACGATAACGGATCGTGTTTGCGTTACTGCGCAGTCTCAGAATAACGTTAACCACAACGGAATTGCAAAATAAGGGGCGCAAAATGTCTCTATTAATTTTACAATAAACATTAAGCCAAGTGTCTCCCGTGGCCTAGTGGACAGAGCTTTGATCTTCGAAGCCAGAGGTCGGCGGTTCGATTCCCAGCGGGGGAGACATATTTAGGTAGTAGTTATTTAAAAATAACGACCGTGATGGCACTACCGCGTTGTCTAAAAGGTGCTGTGAAATGCAACTGCATGTTTCCAGTGCTTGGACAACGTTGACGGAACAGGGGAACGATGGGTTAAACATCTAATAACCCGACACCCACGGTACTCTGGTATTTAGGCATAGACCTTCGTGGGATGTCAAAAAAGATAAAAACAATCCTAATAGGCAAAGGGGGTGAAAAGAGCGCTAAATGAAAATGGCGGACTTACTTTTTGCCATACATATAAAGAAACCAGATTTTTTTATTTTGTAGCTATAAAGATAAAGCAAATTTGTTTGAATTAGGGCTGGCAACCGAAACCGGTTTTTCGGTTAACCGGTTTTCGGTTAACCGCGGTTTTGGCCAAAACCGAAAACCGGTATTTTTAAAAAACCGGTTTTCGAATATCGGTTAATCGGTTTTAAAAAGCGGTTTTCGAATATCGGTTAACCGGTTTTAAAAAGCGGTTTTCAAATACCGGTTTTTCGGAGAATCGGTTTTCGAATATGGTTTTTTTTTTGGGATAATGGGACCAAAATCGAAAAGCGGTTCTTTTATACAGTGGCGTGAAGAGTATGGCGGCAGACGTTGTTTAGGGGCGGGCGAAAGAATTTAATGTAGTACGTAGAATTGAAAGAAATTAAAGTGAGGACCATTTTTTTTTTTGGTCAAAAATATTTCAAGAGTAAAAGAAACAGCAAGGGGCAGCGAAAATGGACGGTCTTCGGTTTTGAGAACCGGTTTTTAATACCGGTTTTTTAATATTCGGTTAATCGGTCCGGTCCTTGTCCTAGTTTGAATCATATATATTTTTTAATACTTGGCTTTAGTGTTATAATATTTATTTCTCTTTGTATATTATTACAATTTAGATATTTACTTATACTTTGTTGTTGTGTTAAGAATATTGATTTTATTGATATCCTTTGTTATTAGGTATACACCGCAATGTACTTAAGAAATAATAAGATTAACCATAAACTAAGAAATTGAATTGTAAAAGAATTTATGTACAGTGAGATTTTAAAATTGCTTCCTTTCTCTTGATTTTTAAACGGAACAAGATATCAAAGTCGGATAAAATTTGGGTACAAAGGTGTCACTTAAACTACTTTATGTTTTACCCATCTATTATTCATCTGTTATACCTTAGAAACAGAATATGTTATGGTAGCAATAATACCTGCTATCACACCTAGGGCATTATAAGCGGGCATTATCATAATGCCCGCTTATAATGCGCTAATATGGAAATTTTATTGCTTATCCAATTTTATTTCTCTCACAATAAAGATCAAGTTTATACAAACATATGTATTAAAATAAAATCAATAACTGATCAGTTCCTCAAAATATGCCATTAGAACGGTTTCGGTTATTTGAAGAATTGCGTTCGCATCTTTCCAAATACCAAATATGCCATACTCCCGATCATACTGTTGCCTTGATTTAACTGGCAAAAGATTTTCGGTAGCTTTTATGTCCTTTTCTCTTATATTTTGTGGAATTTCTTCCATTTTGAGCAAATCGTTAAATAAAAAATGCCAACTGACTAACTGATAGAAACATCAAAGTCAAACTTAACACCAGTCATTATCTACTTACGTATACGGGGTACAGGTGCAACTTATTTTTTATATTGCGAATAAATAATGTAATTAGTCATTGAAAAACTCTTTTTTGGGTAAAACATAAAGCATTGTATGCACCACGGGCTTTACTGGACTATAATGCCTATCAGGTCGAAATCTAGTCCTCGGGCTATTTCGACCTTCAGGGCATTATAGTCCTAGTAACGCCCTTGATACATAAATAGCTATAACGCCCCCTTGGCCTAGTGCCAAGGGGGCGTTATCAACATTTTCTTTCTAATGGAAAGGGCGGTCATGTGGCACCTCGTTTTAAAGGTCCTTTGATTATCTGCTTAACACTAGTTTGCTTTTAAAAATTGGCCGAACCGTTCTTAATAGAGCAAATTTATAATAAATTTAAAACGCTTCTAAGTGTAAAACGTTGTATCCGATTTTTTTACAATAAAACAGTGTTAAGTAGAGAATCAAAGGGCTATATTTGCAAATATAAATTAAGAGAAAAAACACTATTTAAAAACAATATAAAAACGCGTGAACAATACAAAAGTTCAATGTAAAAGCAGAAGGTCTTGCAGTTCTTATAATTTTTTCGGAAATCACATCTTTCTTTAAGAGGCGAAGGTCATCACTTCTAATTGTGTCTCTAAAATGTTGTAATGTAACCCCAGATATGTTTAAGCTATGTGCTATATGAAACTTTATTTTCTAATTCTAAAGCTTAACCTCATATATTTCTACACTCTGGATCGCTAGGCAACCCTAAACACGTTTAAATATTTAATGATTGTAAGCTGTTAAAGACATTACGAATGCATCAAGTGATGCCCCTGAATAAAATGTTTCTGTTTCCCTGTGAAAAGTAAGGTGCGTAAATCAGTACCAATATTCACTTTCTAATAATCAAAAACACCAAAAAAGCCTTATGTGATCACTTTTGGCTTGCCAAATTCACTAACGTAGCGAGGTGGGACGGTTCGCCCTGAGCCCCCAGTTAGAAGAGGCCCCCAAAAGGGTGTATGTATAGCTTGCGAGTGACGCCCTCTCATTTGACAATATGGCCAATGGCGTAGCCAGAGGTATCGGGGTCCATACTATCTTAGTAAATTAATGTTTGTTAAAAAATTGGAGAGCAAAAAGAAGGTCCTTACCTCCAAACGGAACCCTTTCCAATATATTATATAGTTAGTGTGGTCGGATCCCCCTTTTTTGACTTTTTCTTAGTGGAATAAAGTTGAAACCAAAAAAAAAAACTTATACCTTCGTTTCTTACCACACCCTTTTGGGTATATGTATATGTCACTCGCAAACGTCAGGAAGAGTTCATTCATGTTTAGTTTAAGATATGAGTCAAAATCCGCGGGCGGCGTTGCCGGGCTTGACAAATAACCACACATTTTAAGAATTAAGCTTTAAAAAAAAGTTAATAACTAATAATTTTTAAACATATTTAGTTTATTACCATATCTAAAAATAATAGAAATATATTTATTGTTTATTTAAAAAGATATAATACGAAATCCTTTAATATAAGGTTTTCTAATAATTATTTGTGGTTAGTAAGTTTAGAGTGGAAAAATTAAATTTGGTAAACAGCATTTTAGCGCTTTTACTGTGATGTATTGATGACAACAGCTCAAACGTAAACAAACTTGATCCCTTTGTCGTTGATAATAACACTTTTAGGGCGGTTCCTTTTGACGAGTCTACGATGAATATTCATACAGCCATAAATGAAAGCGGCGCTTTAACCCACCCTGTCAATGTCAAATGTTTCGGGTGGCGGCAGTGCATAAGCGTCACTTTTTTGGCGAACAAGTTTACCACAATGTTTTACATGCATGCACCTTTGCCCAGTCCGAAACATGGACATCCGAAACATTTGACATTGACAGGTTGGGTTGAAGCACTGCTTTAACATATGGCAGTATGAATATTCGTGGTAGACTTATTATAAGGAACCCTCCTAAAAACGTTTAAAAGTGTTCTGGTTAGTTCTGGTTCCAGGAACTATAGAGAGATAAAAGCTTTGTAATTGTGTTTGAAAAATAAAGAAATTTTAAAATGTCTATAATATATAACTTTTTTTTAAAGAAAATTAAATGCCCTTTATGTTTTTACATTTGTTCTGTACCTCTTATCATTTACAAGATGAATGCGGAAAAAGGCAAATTTTACGAAAAATAAGGATTAGTAGTGAGTACTACCTCACCGGTATGAGTTACGACTTCGCCGTAATAGGCATTTTTATTCCGCATTCAATTCTGAAAGAAATTCGACTTTGAACAAGATGATACTATAAAACGTAGAGGTAATGAAGCCCTAAAAAAGGTAAAACCTGGCAATTCTTTGGTCCTGCCTGGATTGACTTAAAATTTTTACTGATGGTTGGAAATAGCCAAAGGATCAAATCCTATATCGAACCGAAGGGCGCCAAAACTCAGGAAGTTGATGTTACCCCCCTTAATAAGTGTAGTGCCTGGCTGTATTTATGTCGGTTTTGGTCGTGCCTAATTTTGGTCTTATTTTAACTTCGGAACTGTTCGGCTAACCGAATGGCTGCCGACCACAAAATCAAAAAGTTTTTAGAAGTAAAAATACTTAAAACCTTGCTTTTTCAAACGTAGTTCTGTAATTGTGTTAAAGAAATCTCTACAACACAAAACCATATAGAAAATCCACTAAAAATGTTTTCCTTTTTAGGGTTAATGGTACTGACAACATGATTTGCAATAACTCTAAATTATGGGTACAAGCACTATTTAAATAAGGCCGGTATTAATAGTTTCCGAGTTTAATAAGGCAACTTGCAATAATTCTCTAACAATAAGTTTTTAGAAACTTGGAAGAGAAGTTTATAAAACTTATTTAGATATAATAGATTCTTAATGACAAAAAACAACCAAAAATAGATACGCCTTACATGGTTGGTTGTTTTTAAATTACGAAGTTACAAATAAATGATAAATCTGGATCACTATTAGGACGGTGTTATGTGTTTCATCTTCGTTAGTTTAAAGGAAAAAAGGTAAAAAAACTATTGTCAGTTTGTCAAGTGTCGCCTATTTTTAAGAAATATATATGAATCTTTTAAATCAAAATGTGAGATTTGGAAGCCAGTGTGAGTCAGATATTAAAAAAGCAATATGTAAAAATATTCCGCCTAATACACAAAAATCAAAAAAATCCATTTGAAAGCAGTTTTCTAAGGTTTTGAAGAAGCAAATTATAAGCTCGAGAGAAATCTACTTCCGTAATAGAGTTTCACGTCTCAATCGCTGCAAGTTAACCAAACTCAAAACTAGGCTTTGATTGGAAAGAATTGAAAAACTATTGTAAATTATAATAACTGTATATTTATTATAAATTGTAATAAAATATAATCCTACCTTGTTAATATAATACCATGTTATAATTCATTAGTTTTAATTAAAGTTTAAGTTAAGTTAGGTTAGGTTAAAGTAAAAACGTAAAAAAACTATTGTCAGTTTGACAAGTGTCGCCTTTTTCTAAAAATAAAATATATATCTTTTGAATCAAAATGCAAGATGTTGAAGCCAGTGTGAGTCAGAGATTAAAAAAGCAATAGGTGAAATAGTCTTGTCGAATATCATTGGAGAAAATTTTTTAGGTAAAATATTTGTCTTGTTTTATTCAAGTTTGTTGCTTTTTGGTAATTTCGTTCATGACATTTATTCAATACCACTCGCCTTCGGCTCGTGTTATTATTGAAAATGTCATTCACGAAATTGCCAAGGCAACAACCGTTCATACAATCAAAATATTTTGCCGGCAAAATTTTCTCTCTTATGATATTATATACAATATTTTTTATACTTATTTTCTTATTTATATTTTTTATTGTTCATTACTTAATTTTCAAAAAATGTATTTTTCACTTTTGAAGAATTTTAAGTTACATCTAATTTCTGACTGACAATATTTTTTTTAAGGGTTTTTGGTGTTGCAAAATATTGGGTCCATGCAACAAAATATTTTTGTAACGTGCATTTTTTAAATGGTAGTAGTGCGTCATCGGATATGCTGGAATTTACATCATGTTTTGCCAGTTGATGGGCGATTTACCATTTTGTTTCAAATATTCATTTGTACGGGAAAAAAATGTTCGCCAGTAAAAGCCTTAAGAGAAATATAAGAATCCTCATATCTTATAGCAGAAGGATGTGGTCCCTCCAAAACTTTGTGATCTTCAGTAATAAATTTAGAAAATGATTTTGCTTTTTTACCCCACAACAGGAAAACTAGGTTTTCATTTTTCGAACATAAGAACTTTATAAGATTTCTGGTAAATCTTTCCCATCCTTGCAATCCTTCAGGTAAATATATATCGTCATGAAGGTTTTTTGGATCGCCTTGTTCTGGATTTGGAACAGGTCGAAAGGTTAGAAGTGAGTTGAGAAGAAGTACACCCTGAAAAATAAAAATTATATATTTTATTCCGTGTAAGGCTCAAAATCACCAAGGTGGAAAATTGGCTTCGGAAGCAAATAAATTATATAAAACGTATATTTTCATTGACAAAGTAAATATAGCAAAATATTATAATTAATTAGTTTTAACTTGACACTACCCTATATACTCCAAAAGTTTATTATATTTTATAATACTAATATAAATTTATTACTAGATTTTAGACAACCTATTTAAAAATGTCTCAATTTTTACATAAAATTATGCAAGAATATTTTTTCTGAAACCTTATTCATCATTCTTATTTTTGGAAGGACACAATATTGTAATAAATTTTCTCCTCCCCACCCCCGCTTTCACCAACAGAAATGACAAGAAGGTCAAATAGAAAAGGGGCTTAAGTGATACATATTGTTTCTTCTTTAATAGTTTTACTATTTTAAAATCGGGTTAGAATAGTTTTCGAGAAAATTTACTCTAAATACCGGTCGTCCCTAGCGGGTGGCTCACTATAACTTATTTATATTTTAAAATATTAAGATAAAATTATCACATAAATGCTTATTGTTTTAGGAATTTCGTTGTTTCCTATTATTTGGGATTTAGCCAAAAAGAATCTTGACTTTATTATTTTAAATAAGACAACCGGTATATTTTTATTTATTTGAATAGAAGAAGATTTGGCTACTTTTTGACATCTAAGCTCTAAATTTTTTAATTTTCAAATTAAAGCACCCTGAATTCAACTGCATTCGTGAAACAATGCAGATTT
This sequence comes from Listronotus bonariensis, assembly GCA_014170235.1. NCBI lineage: Eukaryota > Metazoa > Arthropoda > Insecta > Coleoptera > Curculionidae > Listronotus > Listronotus bonariensis. The sequence continues at coordinate 14,896 of JACEGR010010425.1, forward strand.
ATGCAATATACCTACCTACGTAGAAAATTTCCTCCCTTTTGAAAAAAATATAAAGAGTTATAGGGGTGAGCCACAGGCTAGGAGGACCCGTTACTTGGGGGAATTTTCTTGAAAACTACTTAACCGATTTAAAGAAAGAAAAAACTTTTAAAAAGGCAATTTTAAATACTCTAAGATTAGATATCACTTGATCCCCTTTTTCATTTAAACATTTTGAAGTTTGTGTTGGTGGAGGAAGAGGATAATCCTGACCAAGTAAATTTTGGTACAAAAGTGTGTCCCCTTAAAAATTAAAACTGACGTGTTTTAGGATTGTATTTGCACTAAATTTGAAACATCCGTAAATTACTGGTCCAATAATAAATAAAAATTTCTTAAAGGCAGTTTGGTAATCTTAACTAACCTGTCTGGCCCATCCTTCTAAGCACCCGTGGTTGGGGCGTTGAAAATCCGGAACATCTTCTTCCAATGCAGAGAAAATTGTTTGGATAAAATTATCTTTTGTTCTACTGGTACATCAGGTGGTAGTGAAAATGCTACGCCAGTGGCTTTGGCGGGATTTGGGTGAGGGTCTTGCCCCAATACAACGACATTAATTGGAACATCTTTAGTTATTTCAAAGGCTCTAAATATGTCTTCCCTACGTGGTGTAACTTCTTCGTCATTTTCATACTCATCTTGTATGAAATCATTTAAGGGTTTAAAATACCTCTTCTGTGATTCAACTTCAAAAAATTGTTGCCAATTGCCGTCAACAAAAAATGGTGCCATTTTTACAACTAACACTTCTTAACTGCATTATTGCAATTGAGTTGTCAAAATATATAATGCAGTTATTCATAGATAAACTAAAGATAAAAAGTGGAAATAATAATCTATTATATTTCATTATCCATTTCAAATTTAAGTAGACCACGCCCTGATAAAGTAGGTGAATTGTTTTAGCTAATGTTGTGTTTATCAATTAAAAGTAATATTTTTGTAATAACCTTTTAAGGAAAAATAAATGTAATTAGGGAAAGTATGCATTTTTAAAAAAATACCACAAAAGACAATAATTAGCCAAAATTACGTTTTGTATTGCGTTTATATCAATTCTGCTATGAATATGTTAGGTATACAAACCCATTTCCTTACACCAAGAAGAATTGTAAACTCAACCATCGCAAATCTTGGTTTTTTAAATGTGACCAAGTTATAATTTGAAAAATCAGCACACAAAAAGTTTTTATAAAATCCTAGTTCTGATAATAAGCCGGCCAATATCAAAACAATAAATTTGTATAATTAAACTATCCCAGAATACAAAAACCTTTTATAAAAATCTTATAAAAACAAAGTTTTTTCATGCCTTATCTAATTGTTTTATTTATTTTTTGCACCAAAATAAAAGCCAACAAAAATATATCTTTTACAAATTTTCGAGCGCGTTAAATAATGATAAGGTAAGTTAATTACATGTTAAAAAGTATATAGTCCGCTAATCTGACAATTTGAGGGTGGCGTAAAGAAAGAGAAGGGCAACAAAGTTGTAAAAAAAACGTCATTTTGACATGCTTGAGCGTGGTTATTGTTTTATTTTAAAGAATATAATTCAAGAATAACAAAATATATATAACCTGATACATTTCCACAAGCCGAAATAATAACAATATTTTTTTTTAATCTATAGCCGTTTCCCCTACCGATGAAAAGGTATACATTATATAACATTTTTATATTAACACGCTTTAATATTAGCTTGGGTTGTATGTATGTATGTATGTAACGGAATCTTTAAGCCTAATTTTCACCAACTTCCAGCGATTCGATTTCTTTGAAACGTTGCACACGTATCAAGGACCCATGACAATGCAATAATCTGCAAACAGTATCCCGTTATCCTGATTAGGATTGCCAGGATAAATAAATTCCTTTATAGATTTTCTGTAGAAGAGTAACAGAGAAAAAGGTAGTGCGCGATCTGCGCATGCATGGAGTTTCGGACGTACTCTCAGCATAAGGCTGACAGAAACTTGTTCGGAGTAGTTGCGTTCTGAAACCCCATGCAACAGTGAAGCTTTAAATGAAATGATTAGATTACGAAATAGTTCGTGAAACATTTCAATATCACATGTCCGCAAAAAACTAATTGATATATCGAACTAAAAAATAAATACTTAATAGTTTTAAAAAACTAAAAAACACGCTTTTATATGTAACCGAACTAAAAACTAGAAAATAATTTTTCATTACAAAGAGTTTGTATTACAGTAATAAAGGTCAATCAATGAATCATAATTATATACCTCAAATTAGAATTATAATAAAATTTAAGATAATAACGGAATAATTCACTTCAGAATAAAAGCGTGGGGTGCTTAATATATTAAATGTTATAATTATTTCATTTGTAAATATCTATGAGGGAAAAGTTATGAAAAAATAGTAAAATGCACCCCACGCTTTTACTCTGAAGTGAATTATTCTGTTATTATCTTAAATTTTATTATAATTCTATTTTGAGGTATATAATTATGATTCATTGTTTGACCTTTTATTACTGTAATACAAACTCTTTGTAATAAAAAATTATTTTCTAATTTTTAGTTTGGTTGCATATAAAAGCGTGTTTTAGTTTTTTAAACTATCGTCATCGTCAGCTCCCCTACTATAAGTATACATTTTGCTTACTGAAATAGTACATTACAAATCGAGGTGGAAAGTGTTTTATTACTGTCAAGAGAAAAGGATGGTTTACAAAGGCGCAGAGCGCCGAGGTGAACCTTTCTCGAGACATTAATGAAACTTTTCACTGAGGTTTGTATACTATTTTATTTAAAACCACTTTTTTGGATTTCTATTCAATTTATTTTTGAATCAAAAATGTATCAACCCAACAATTTTTTTAATTTGTCAAATAATTGCGCCACCATACATTTGTTGCCCGTACAGGTATCACAGAGATGTTAAAATATCAGACCCACAAATAATATTGTCGTATACAGGGTGTAATTAAATTGATGGCTAAAAATACAGGGTATGAGTCCTTAGCTTATTTTAGGAAGAAAAGTTCATATGGACATATGTCCTAAACGTCTTAACTTTTGAGATAAAAGGTGTTAAAATTTTCAAAAAACCAAAAAGTTTCGAAAACACTTATTTTACTAAAAACTGTTATACTGGATATAAACCTTATTTATACAAGTATTTATTATTTTTTGTTACATAATTGCTAATTAAAAATTATAAAACCCAATTTTTAAAAGAAAAAATCCCGAAATGCTTGTTTTATGGTCTTAAAATATTCAATTAAGTAAATTTAATTTTTTTTCTCTTAAACTAACCTACATTTACAAGGTCAGTGGCGTACCGTTTTTGTTGGAAATATTCTTTCAGTTGCCTCTCGAGACGCCACTGGACTTATTAAATGTAATTAAGTAAGTGATAAATTACCCCTTAATGTCATTAATAATATTGCTAAACTAAAACAAAATTGGGCAAAGAATAGTTAGGATATTTAAAAAAATATTTTTTTTTTTAAATTTTAACACTCTCTATCTCAAAGTTAAGAGTCTTAGGACATATGTTTAAATGAACTTTTTTTTCCAAAATAAGCTAAGGAATCATACTCTGGATTTTTAGTCATCAATTAAATTACACCCTTTTATAATATCATAAGAGAGAAAAATTTTACTGGCAAAATATTTCGATTGTATAAAAAGTCTGTTGCTTGGCAATTCCGTAAATGACATTTATACACTCGCTTGACAGCTCGTGGTATTGATTAAATGTCATGAACAAAATTACCAAAAAGCAATAAACTTTAAGAAATATTTTGCCTATAGTTTTCTTCTCGAATGATATTCGACAAGACTATTTTACGAGAATAACAAGTAAGTGTTCAACCTTTAATTTATATACAGGGTGTCCGGGAAAATGTGGGAAATCTCTCGCACACGTATGGAAACAGATGAAAATAACACGACAAGTTCCTATAAAATTTTTCCGTTTAAGCCCCCTGCGGGAATATGATCCCCCTAAAGGGGGCAGCTAGAAATCGATTTTTCGTGAATAACTTTTAAAGCGCTCTGTATAATTTGATAATATTTTAGTACGATGCATACTAGTAAAGACCTCTTAAAATAGTGCCCTTAAAACTTATGTCGCTTCTTTAGTTTGCCAGGGACGGACTAGTTTTCGCACATTATTGATAATATTTTTTACGCCCTGTATGGTGAAGACACAAAAAAAAGTTTTTGGGTAGTTTAAACCTTTTGCTAAAAAGAGGTACTCT